>QXEO01001925.1:0-11677 GCA_007115705.1 Dactylis glomerata | reverse complement strand
CCATAAGGATGGGGTTCGGTCCTCCCTCTCCCTCTGTTCCCCGTCGCCGCTCACCTCGCTGCCGCCGCCGCTCGCCGTCTACCTCTGCTAGAGCCGCAGCCTTCCCCACCGCCGTCGATCTCTGCTGGGGCCGAGGATGCTGTACACATCAGCGTTGAGCCCTGTTTCCCTTCTCCTCGGTAAGCCCTTTCCCCCCAGCAAATCTCACTGGATTGATCCTATTCTTTATCTCTGTTAAAATGGTGTCACTTTCTTTTTTCCTTCCTTTGCAAATCGAGCAAGCTCGTACTACAAATCACTAGCGGCATCATAACAAAAATTGATAATGATGATATGGTCATTGTGCAAACCTAATTTCTTTTCAATTGCTAAGAGGTCTTTGTACTGACATCACTTGTATGGTCATTGTGCAAACATATATGTTGTATTTTGAGGTTGTCTTGTTGTCTCTTGCTCTGTTATGATAACAACAACACTGAACCAAGACCATCAGCAGTAATAGATATATAAATATATTGATCTTGTATGCATATCTTATTTCTGGTTCAGCATTCAAATGTTATGAAACTAATTTTGTTAGATTCTTTTAATCAGTGACTACTGTAGGTTATTACCAGATGGTTGTTTGCTCACCTAGTATTTTTTTCTATTGGTCATGGTGTAGTTGTTTTTTCTTCCTTTTTATTGTCCTGGCATATTTTAGCTCTAGCTTAAGTTATTCAAGTCAAAGTGCTGGTGTCCTTTATTTGCATATGGCTAACTCAGTATTCAGAAAATATTCAGTCTTTTAGCCTTTTTTTGCTCTTTTGAACAGGAAAAGAGGCTCATAACCGTTGTGAGTTAATATGGCATCTACCCTGGCAAGTCTGGCACTGTAATTTCAACTGGGCAGTGCACACGATTTGTTTTCACTGCAATTCTGTTTTTATTTACTTGCAGTTCTTACTCTCTACAGTTCAGTGCACTATTTACTTGTACTACATGTTAAAGTCATGCTCTCAAACCATCAGTACTCACACCAAGTGAATTGTGGGCAGATACCAGAGGCTGACCAGGCGCTCCATTGCCATTTCTGACTCCCATATGTCACGCTTGGGTGGAGTGGTCTGTCATGGGCGATTGGCATCCTGGTCGTGGCGCTGCTCCTCACCCAGGTTGCGCACCACCTTGACCGTGGCCAGTACCAGTCTCTTATCCTCATTGCCGCCACATTGTTTGGCTCATTCTTCTGCCTCCTCACTGGCTTCTTCAAAACAGTTTGGGTGTTCATGTTCTACATCCTCTTTATTGCCGCGGCTATCATCATTGATGAGGTTGTGCACACTCGCAATCTCGGACTGATGATCCATGACCTTGCGTTCATGACTCCGGCAAGCACCTTGTTCTTCGCCGCCATGCTGCTGCTAGTCAGCTCAGTCTGTACTGCACTGCCATTGGTGGTATTGGGGCAGCGCTCGTGGCTGCATTCATGTACCACATGCTAACGCGCACTGACCAGATCACTGGCCTTTGGTCATCTCCATCTTCAGTGGCCTTATCTGGTGGAGGGTTGCACAGATTATCGTTATCGCTCCTGTCTAGAGCACAGCCAATGGCATCCTCCAATCGTTCGGTCGTATCTTGATGCTCAATGCCTCACCGTGCCATCTGGTATCCCTATGTATGCTGCATCGGTGCGATGATCGGCTTTGCTGTCGCATCAGCTGGCTCTGGGCGTGCAGGAGGAGCGTTTGCTCCTACATTCCTGGGCTGCTTCCTTGGCATCATTGTGCTCATCTTTGCAGACGTCAGCAACATTGTGGCGCGGAAGGCTGTCGGGCACCTCAAGGGAATGGAGGACGAGAAGAGGTTGGGCGAGAAAGGTGAAGGCATGAGTGCAGTTGCCGATTCAGGCGAAGGGAGAGGGAGGGTATGAATATGATTGATCAGTGGGTGGGTTTCTTTGGGAAGAAATAATATGTTGTGGAGGTTGTGTTTGTGGGAAGTATTTGTTCTTTCTTGTTCATGTTTCAGTGACACTGTTGTTAATCCGGTGCTTTGCCCCTTTGATGCATGATTATGTTGACATAGTGGTAGAGGGAAGGTTGCTAGTAGCTGTTAATCTGTTATTCTTTTGCTTGGAAGACAATTGTAACTGATGATATGTTTCTTTGTTCATCGCCCCACCAAAAATCTCTTGCAGTCATGCTTTGTGATATCTGTCAAATTGTGATTGTGTAGAGTGAAATAAAAACTTATGGTGTAATCTCTAGTGTTCCTTTTTCTCGCCCTGGTGTACCATAGTGGCTTTCATATGACATTGCTATGGAATACTGGAAGAGAATGTAACCTTCATTTGCAGCTCTAGTGGTGTCCATCCCAGCATGTACGCATCAATGTATTTCCATGGACAGGTTATAAAACACCTTACGTATCAGGGCAGGTTCATCTTGTCATTATCAGAGCGCATCATAGGTTGGTTTTAGTACCATTTCCAGCCTGATGCTAAGCAAATGACATTTGTTCTGCTAAATGATAAGGCTTAGAGGGTGTTTGCCTGTTTGGTACCCAACTAAAGTTTGGCAATTTGTACGAGGTGTAAGGTAGCGGTGCTGGTGTCTACCAGATGAACACAGCGACGCCGATCGTCCTTCTGCCTGCGCGTGAGGTCGAAGAAACAAGTCTTCTGACTTCTTTTTTTAATCGGCTATTTCTATATTATAATTAAGCAAATGGGCTGGTTGGGCCTAATCTATGTCTGTCAATCCTAGTTGTTGGATTATTTGCTACTTGTCCCTCTCTCATCATAAATAAAAGGTACCATAAAACTGGCCCCAAATTAGCAGGTGCCTGTAATTCTAGCTTTTCAAAACCTCTCTATCCAGGGATTTGTACTGCAGGTTGTAAGATGTTTAAGAGCTGAATAAAATTTTGGCGCCCCCGGCGCCTACCTATGTTCAAAAAAAGTTGATGGGTTGTTCTAGGCTTGTAGCTGTGCGACAGTACTGCCACGGCATATCGCACAGGATCTCCTAACGACCGTGTATTCTCTGTGAACGATGGTTGGTTGGGTATCAGTAGCGAGAGGGTACGTAGATACACGAGCATCTGAACTCTGATATCTGTGCAACCGTTTTTTCCTCTCTACGTAACGTAGTGGCTCTGGTAGTAGCTACGGTATTAGGTATAGTCGGGTCAACTCGCACTAGTGGAAAAACGGGCTTCCATTCGTCCTATTTGTCCCGAACTAAATTCGATCCGCGGCTAAAGGGTCCATCAGTCCCGGTTCATTTGAAAATATGGGCCAGGGGGCATTAGTCCCGGTTCAAAAGGGACCTTCAGTCCCGGTTTCATCTAAAAGCCGGGACTAATGCCCCATGAGCCTTTAGTCCCGGCTCGTGGCACAAACCGGGACTAAAGGTCATCCTTTAGTCCCGGTTCGTTCCACGAGCCGGGACCAATGACCCGTTCAAACGAACCGCCCACTTCGCGCCAGTTATCGATCGACGACGCTTCGGATATCGATCGACATTACGAGCGACGACGCTTCGTAGTCGCGCGCGCTGATCGGGAACCGGCGCCGGCGACCTTGAAACTCGCCTGCATTCACATCAACGCCGGCGTGCTCCTCATCTTCCCTCTTTCACTATATAAAACACTCATATTTGATCATCTTCTTCCCCCAAAACATCTCCCTAGCCTCTTCTTCCCCAAAACCTCTCCCACACATCACCACATACCACCGGCGCCCACGAGCTCTCTCTCCCTCGACGACAATGGAGGAGCAACTTTGGCCCCGGTCTCGGATCTACTACGTGGTCATCGAAGAGATGAACTTCACTTCACCATCACGGAGACTCTCCGTGCTTCGAGGGTGGAGAAGTGGATCCGCATGGTCAAGCGCCGGTTCCTCGACGACGCACCGGTCAAGTGCGTGGGCTTGGACTGTAAGTTCACCACTCACGCGCGCCCTCAACGTGCCGCCGTCCTTCAACTCTCGGTGGAGTCCGAGATATTGGTCTTTCAAATTTGCAAGGCCAATGGCATGCCGCAACTACTCAAGGACTTCTTGAAGGACACCACCATCAAGTTTTGTGGTGCGGCTATCGACAACGATCTGCGCAAGCTAAGGCCATACGGAATTGTTATTCCGTCCGCGTATGATCTTTAACAAGTTGTCCCAAACCCCACTAGCAAGCTAACGCTGAGTCTCTATAATTTGGCCAATGCTACTATTGGGACACATCTTGAGAAGAAGAAGAGGGACAACAAGAAGAAAAGGACAAGAATAAGAAGGAGAAGAAGTGCAAGAAGAAGGAGAAGAAGAAGAAGAAGAAGAATGATGATGATGAATGAACTAATTTTTGGTTGGGAAAAAGTTCCATTGAGCTTCAACCAACTAAAATATGCCGCTTTAGACGCTCGCCTAGGCTTTGAGATAGCTAGGAGATTCTGGAAGCTAAAGGGCTACAATAGCCATGTTGATCGTCTTAACCTTAATAATTAGGTGGATGATTATGTATGGAAAATGTTGGATGAGCTTGCTTGGAAAATGTACTTCATTTGAGCCATGTTGGATGAGTATGTTTGGAAAAATGTACTCCCTTTGTTTCGGTTAACAAAGTCTATTAATTTTTGAATTTGTGATTTTTCAAGTATTTTGGCTTTTTGAATCTTTTACTCATCTAAAAATTAATAATTAAATATATATAAGATATTTGAAATTCATTGGTTCGTATTATTCGTCATCATTGTTTCTTATTTTGTGAATTTTTTTGGAAATTAAAACTTATTATATCTTACCGTGTATATGTTAATAGGATTGGTCCCATCCCTTATTACGAAGTCGCGAGCGTTCGTCTTGGAACTAGTATGGCAAGGCGGAAGCACGTTATCGTGCTAAGGGTAGAGCCGTGTGAGGGGGTGACCGACCGGGGAAGTGAGGACCACAAGTACTTGTAATTGATTTGAGATATAGAGTGAGAGCCATAAGTATCTAATTTGATATGAGATATGAGAATAGAGATGATTAGATAATAGAGAAATAAAGAAAATACAGAAATTCCGAAACAGAAAATACAATTTTATTCCGAATGGACCTTTAGTCTCGGTCCGTGTTACCAACCGGGACCAAAGGTCCTCCAACCGCAGCACATGCCCCGGCCCACGTGGAGGATTATTGGTCCCGGTTCGTAAGCAACCGGGGCTAAAGGCTGGAGTCTTTAGTCCCGCTTTCTTAGTTCCGGTTGCTACAACCGGGACTAATGTACGTTACAAACCGGGATTGAAGGCCTTTTTTTCCACCGGTGTCGGTTAGCTTGTCGCTGATGCAGTGACGTATGATACCGGTCAGCTGGTGCACCTATACTCTGAGCTTTTCTTTCTGAATATGCTATCTCACGATCGGGGGTGCTGGTGAGCATGCCACGGAGCGAGTGACATGTGTCGCACGTTGTGGTTCGGTAGTAGGATAAAGATAATGATGCCGTAGCACGGAACGGGGAATCTGATGTTGTGGTCTAACATAATAGACAGAAGGAGCGGAAACATATTTAGCTTCTAGTATATGTATATGCTCTCTTTAGTGAAACTATCAAGGTGGCCCTAGCAATTGCGTGGGCGCTGTGTTTAATTGCGAGACCTTTATGTTTAGTGCATTCTATATGGTTATGAATTAAATATATAGATCCATAGATAACCAAAAAAACTCGAGAACACAGGAGTTGTGCTGTCACAAAAATTATATTTGGTAAAATATTACACTGTGAGGGAACCATTTTTAATTGTTTATTCGTGGCAAGAGCTATAATAACACTGTTACACAATATGATGTCACATTAAGTAGAATCTACTTTCTGACAACACATGGGAGAACTATTTTGATATATTTTTACTCTGTACTATCGCCCCTCTCGAGTCAGATGTTATACTCGCACTGATACATAATTTCTATGTCATTTGTAGCAATGATTAAACCGACTTAGATGGCACATACTTTCACATGACCAATATAAATAAAAGATAGCTTGATGAGACAGTTTTAGAATGGGGCAGTTTAGCAATTAAACTAAAAGCTTATACGCAACATTAGTTTTAGAGGCGGATCAATTATTTACTCCACGATGTGGCAGTGAGTAATTGATATGAATGTCAGCTGGTCGTGTTCGTAATTAATGTGAAGTCGGAATTGCCTAGCGAAGTTTTTGCCGGTGCGGAACCAAGATGAAGTCGTCGATCACCTCCAAGAATTCGTAGACGATCTAGTAGTTGTGATTAGTGGATGGCCAAGTTTCCTATGTCAGTGTTTGTTTGAGAGACCGGATCTCTTTTGAAACCTTTCAAGTGATTTTAAAAGATTAAAGTTAACTAAAGTTTATACGCAACATTTTTGAACATATGAATATGAATTATCTACTTTGCTATGTGGCGGTGAGTAAGTGATATGAATGTCAGCTGGTCGCTATCGCCAATCGATGTGAAGTCTGACATTGGCTAGCGAAGTTCTTGCTGGCGCAGAACCAAGATGCAGTCGTCGATCACCTCCAAAAATTCGTAGCCGATCTAGTAGTTGTGATTGGTAGATGGCCAAGTTGCCTATGGCCGTGTTTATTGGAGAGACCGGCTCTCTTTGAAACCCCATTAATTGATTATGTTTCTTTTCCACTCGAAGTGTGTTTTCCTGTTTAAGGATCTGAGCAGAATCTCTCTCATCATGTATGTGTTATGCCACCATTAGAATAACCTAATAGACATATTAAATTTCTTGCTTTTGAGATCCACGATTATGTGGGGGTGTTTATTTTTTTGGTTATCGTGACCATCCCATGAGTTTTAAACCATGAATCCTTTTTTGGGAAATTGGATGTATTCTTCTAATTGCCCTGTACACATCATTTTGTACATGATTATGGTTTTACACGTTACGTAAGCAATAATTTTTCATTAATCATAGCTACTAATTTTAGATCTAACTGTTAATATAATTTTGATGATGTGAACTAATGTGATGGCTCTGTATTTTGCTTTAGTCGATGTTCTATGTTTCCGCTAAGTTGTTTCACAAAAAATTGACATATTTTTAAATCTTTTTTACACAGGACACAAAAAATGTCAATTTACCATGAAACTGGGCGTATGCCATATAGAATATCAAGATATACACTTAAAATTTTTGTTTTGATTTTTTTGACAAATTATAAAATATAAAATATTTTTCTAGAGGCAAAATCAAAAGTAATTTTTCACATGAAGCTCGCTAAACTTGTCCAGGCAATGTACAGTAACCAAGTGTGGGGGTAACATCTGAATGTGCTTGATGCATAGATTAGTAAATTAATCAAACGACATGCATATGTAGCTTGACTCGGTTAGACACAGTTTTGCAGAACGTGTAGTTGCATGATTACCTATCGGCTTGGCTGACTTACTAACTTGCGTGATTAACTTGTCTACTTTGTAGCATGAAAAAAAATGCTGAAGACTAATAGTAGCATGTAAAGTCTCTAGACTCTTTTTTTTCCTACAGACGGTTCCACGTAACGCGTCAATTTTGTATGTCTGTAAAATATGCGCCCATATATGTTATGTAATTTTTTGAATCATGACTATTAATTATAGATCTAACAGCTAAAATAATGCGGATGATGTGGATTAACGTGGTGTCTCTATTTTAGACCTTCGTATTGTGCTTTTATTATATAATAAATAAAATATTTTTCAAATGTTAAAAAAGGGAATTTTTACGGTGCATCGTACTACACATTTTAGGTGTATTTTATAGGCTAGTTTTAGGCCAAATGACAAATAAGTAATTTGTTAAACAAGTAAATTCTAATTGCATGTTTATTATCATAGCTAAGTTGTAACTGAGTTAGGTAATACCTAACCATCCTGCACAATCGTGAGGCAAGCAGGTCGATAAGGAGGTAGGCCGACGGATGGGTCAAAGTACCTGGCAATGCCTCATGGGGCATGATAATGGGTGTAGACGAGTGCGACGAGTTCATGCCGCCCTAGGAAGGACGACTCGCGCTGAACGCACCTCCTGATGCTCTGCGGTAGTTCCCTGAAACCGCCACGACAAGTCAACAAGGAACGGACCACTCAGCCGCCTCGCGGTACCACCACCACCTCATGGGGCCGTTGAGATCGGTGCCCTCCGCGGTGGCTGCACATTGCAAACTCCGCCGACGCGCATGGTGATACCCATGAGCGCTATGCGCATACATCTTGAAGGTCCGATGAGGCAGCCGTCGGCCTAGGAACGGTTCCATCCAAAGTCATGAATGCGGAGGATGCTAGATTTTCGCCGAGGATGCTCGCATAGTATTATAGCATTTTCCTGCAAGTTCAGATATCTAAATATTTCGTTGAGATTTATTAACTTTGTACCTACCACCTCTTTGTTGAATATGCCTTCGTAAACACCACCATGGAGCTTTCACATTCACCACATCGAGGCACCACTAGGAGCTTCCACATTCACCACCAAATACCTAACATGACTACCTCTACAAGTGAATCTAAAGTTAATTCTACCGAATGAACTACATGTGTCAGAAGGTGCCTATGTTTGAGAAGGTTGCTGCTAATATCATTGGCTTTCGAACTCGTACTATAGTATGGTATGTTGCTATACGCTCGGTCCACAAACTTAGTGATGTTTGGATCACTGCCGCTCAGCCCCTTCGACAAGGCACCCGACACAGGGGTCGGCTCCTTGCCCAGTGCATCAGACTAACCTGGCGTTGTGTGCACTCTTCCAGACCAGTCGAGTAGATTGTTTGGACTTAGGACACACGAATATATCAACCTATAATCATTGTTGAGAAACACAAGTCAGAGTATTGAACTTTTGTTTCACAAAATCTTCACGGACTAGGGGGGAGGGGCATGCCCCCTACCCCCCTGGACTTTGTTGTAGCTCCACCTAGTGAATATGATGGATTATTGTTATGTCGAGGGCTCAATATTATAATTTCACCTCAGGCTCTTGACATCTCAGGAACAGCCATGGCTGTGTGAAAAAGAGTGAAGTCTGCCTTTGTGTTCATAAATTCGTCCGTGGACGAAACATCGCCTGTGTTCCTAGGGCAGGCCTGCGGCTGTGCGCGCATGTCGTCTTCTACAGGATGAGACTTCCCGGTGTCTTCGTCCCTCAGGTATGGGACATCTGGCAAGGCGCGTTGTAATTACAACATCACTAAAATAATCAACCGATTTGTGCCCTTTTGGCCAGCACCACCTGGGTTGTTTGTTCGGCTGAGAGCCCAACGACGTGTTGCTTAGCCATTCGTGATCTTCTTACGTAGGCTAGTCAATCTTAACATAACAAAATTACTTTGTGTAGCGATTGCGTGAATTTCATTGAGTCGGATTGCAGTGGATAGGGGGACGACCGGTCGGGTCGGGTGCCTTGGTCTAAGGGCCTAAGCAGCACCGACCCAGCGGTCATTAAAGTAATGTCGACTCGTGCATATGTAAACAACGATGGTTGGATTGAGGCACAACCTCATTGATCGACCACAGAAGGTGAGCCGTCCTCAATTGTATAACTTTTTTAGATCCACTGAATTGTAATACTTGAATTCAAGAAATTGTTGCTCCTTATTTTACTGTTGTTTCGCAGCATGAAACTACTGGTTGACTACTGATGGCAATGAGGGATGGGAGCTTACGTATCCTGTTAGGAGAGCTTCCTTGTTAGCTATATCGCTAATGTTGACTCTATTCGACATGTGGTCCATATTAGTTGGACACACGATTATACAAACATGGCGTTGTGTGCGCTCTTCAGACTAGTAGAGTAGATTGTTTGGAGTTAGGACACACAATTATATAAACCTATAATCAGTGTTGAGAAAACACAAGTCAGAGTATTGAACTTTTATTTCACATAATCTTCATGGACTAGGGGGGGGGGGGGGGTGGCGATGCCCCCCGCCCCCTGGACTTTGCTGTAGCTCCACCACTAGGAGTAGTGAATAGGGTGTACTATTGTTTATGTTGAGGGCCCAAGATTCTAGTTTCACCTCAGGTCCTTGACATTTCAGGAACAACCATGGCTGCGTGAAAGAAGTGAATTCTATTTACATTCTCTTCCTTCCCTTAGATCTCCACGATCTTTCTAAAATACACACCTAATAAGACACATATTGTTCTATTAATTTTGGGAATGAAAAAAATCATGGGTGATTCTTACATTTGGTAAAGAGCTAGACATGCGCACAAGTACCATTCAATACATCCTAAAAGTCTAGCTCTATGAGTGTTGCTCTCACCTCCTCCACGCCCATCTTTGGCTCCCCGCGATCCTCAGATCATCGGCAACACCTCGCCTTGCTTGTAGACCAACCTTTCGACCCTTCCCACGGGTTTTCTCCATGTTGATGGCGGCAACACTATCGCCCACACCAGCTTAGTGCCCAACATCCCCCAGACGCCACCACCGCTAGTCTTGCCAACACCCACTACATCGCTCTAGAGTTTGGGAGCATTCACTCTTCCCGAGCGTCAGTAAGACACACACTAAATCCCTAACCTCTCCTGTGGTGCCTTGTGCGTCACGGTGAAGAAGAATGTCACAGGAAGAAAGAAGAACCAAGGCTATTGTTATTATTGAAAAAAAAATCAGTGTCACTTATGCTCAGGTAATGCAGTTTTTTCTGCTGAACTCAATCTCCTTCAAATTGTTATCCTCTAGGATGTTTTTATTCGTTGTCCTTTTAGTTGGAACATCGCATGCAGCACATTCTTCCTCAAGTTTGAAAGATGCATCTGACGTTCCTCGAATCAAGTATGGATTAAATTAGTTGTATGTTGACCATGATTCCGTGAACCTTTATCCTACAATAGTCTCCTTGAATTATACTCCATGTATTGAGAAAGCGAGGGAGTATATATACTAGGGATTTCTATTTTCGTGCCCCTGGTTCGTTAGTTGTGCTCAGTTTTCCCCAGCCGCTTAACTTTTCCTCAGTTCTCCCCTCCCTCTAGTTTGAAACCCCTCGCAGACGCTCAGACGGGAGGGTTGCCGTCTGGTCAGAGGCCTTGACCGTTACCGGTGACGGCTAGGGAGCCGCGGTGGTTGTGAATTGACTGTTGCTTTTGAATGGTGCTGACGGGTAGGGTCAGGAGACACGTCGGAGCAGCTATCCATCTATCGTTGACGTGTGGGCCGTTTTATTTCCTGATTGTATACGCGGTGCTGCCAATGACAAATGTGGCCGCTCTATAGGGCTGCCGCAGCCAATGACCAGTGGGGTCGTGTATTTTTCAGGAAAAGACATATATTGCCGCTCTGTGGGGCTGCCGTAGCCAATGACCAGTGGGGTCGTCTATTTATTTAGAGAAAATCATATATTGCCGCTCGGTGGGGCCTCCGCAGCCAATGACCGCTTGAGGTCGTCTATTTATTTAGAGAAAATCATATAGAGCCGCTCTGTGGGGCCGCCTCAGCCAATGACCACTGGGGTCGCCCTTAGTGAAAAGGCATATATCACTGCTTTTAGTTATAGAGAAGCAACAAGTTCGCTAATTAATTTTTCTTAAGCTAGACCCAGCAGGTGACTATTTTCGCAGCTTAATCTAAAGTGAATCTTATGCTAAACATGGCTGTAACCTAGTGTTGTGTATCTCATTAGTCATCGGAGAACCGCTGGCAGCTCGTTCCCCACCCTCGGACGGAGCAGCCATCGCC
>QXEO01001923.1:0-21065 GCA_007115705.1 Dactylis glomerata | reverse complement strand
TGATTTTACCTTCGAGTTCATCCGACGCCCTACTCCCCAATCCTAAGTCCTTTATATTGGACATTTGTCGAGTTAACCCTCGTCAATTGGCACCGACCGTGGGGACTCTGGGTGTTGGAATCATGAATTCGACGGCTTTTTCGCTTTTAGCCAACAACAATCCAGAAGTCGACGAAAATCAAAAGATGGAGTTGACGATCAGAAGTTTGAGCTTCTACGTCGAACCTTCGGGTTCGACTCGCCTTTCGGATCCAGCAAAATCGGGTCCGTCGGCAAGCAAAGCCAAGACAATCACACTGTCTGGATCATCTGTGGGCTCTTCCAGCGAGGTAGACTCGCCGGTCAGCTTCGTAGCAACAGAAAATACGCAAAAGAAACTTGAGGAATTCGACGGAACTCGGGAAGAACCCGACGAGGAAGTAACAGTGGATAAATCATACGATAGTCAAAGGGACCTCGCCACCGGAAGCAGTGGCGTCTCCAGGAGCATACATCAATTATGCGTCATTATCACCGAAGCAGCGGAAGAGAATGGTCACGCAGATAATGCAGAAGTCGACGCGCAAGTCGACAAATCAAGAAGCAACGGTAAAAAGGACAAGGAGAAAATTCACGTCTCCAACGGGGAGTGGAGAATTATCATGTCAGCTATCAACCACGGAACAGAAGTACCCGCCAATTTAAGAAGGGAAGTTCTGATGGGATATCAATACACATTGCATCAACACAGAAAGAAGTTGAGGGATGAAAAAGACAAGTTCAGGAGAAGCCAAGAAAACAACAGCGTGTCAAGTGGAGCATATTGGGACGAATACAGCGACGCGTTAGAGTCCAGCAGAGAAAGGCATAGAGACCTGAAGCACAGCAGGAGGACAACAACATGGGCAAGAGAAGAAAGCCGCACAAAAAGTGCAAGCGAACACCCATCAAATAATGAAGGGGATTTTGTACAAGAAACACCAGAGGCAGCATTGGTAGCAGCACAGACGTATCTACTAACTACACAACCGGAGCCTGGAGATCCGCGGGAGCACATGCATCAAGCCACGATACGAAGCCTTGGGTTGGTAGAGGACAAACTAAAGAAACACCCTTCAGAGGAAAAGGCGACATATCACAAGGAGAAGCGAAGGGAAAGTTTTAAGCGCCGACCCTCGCAAAGCCAAACAAGCGAGTCATCAGGCGACGAAAAGCGTAAGGCACGAAGGGAGGACGCAAGGATATTATAGCACAAGCAAGAGTAAACAACGCGCGTCACGCGTGGAGAGAAGAAAATTATGAAGACGACGAAAAAGAGATGGGCGCGCTATGCTTTACCCGAAGGGTTCGCAGAATGCGGGTACCCAAAGGATTCAAACTGCCACACGATCAGCAAAATTATGATGGATCATAAGAACCCACGCTGTGGTTATCAGACTACCTGCAAGCAGTGCAATACTCGGAGGAACGAGAGCAACGACAATGCAAAGCCTGCAGTTACACCTCACCGGCACAGCGCGGTCCTGGTTAAACACACTACCCAACGATTCCATCGGGAGTTGGGGAGAACTAGAGAGCCAGTTCGCAAGAAATTTTCGTTCGACATATAAACGCCCAGCGTCACTAGAAGAAGTCAAGTCACATGCAGAGGAAAGTTGAAACTCTGCGCTCCTATATACAGGTGGAGTATAATCAAAAACTCTGCAGAAGACGTCTCCGACGAGCGGGCGGTCGATGCTTTTTTGGCTGGCCTTCGCCATTCAGACCTCGTGGAAGGTTAGGGAGAACAAAGCCTAAGACAATATCGGAATTAATGGAAGTAGCCAATAGATTCGTCGATGGGAGGACGCATACAACAATAAAAGGGGGCGCTCGCCAGAAGTCGACAGAGCAAGCAGGCAAAGGCGAAGGTACCCAATGAAGATGGTCGCGCAAGGCAAAATCAGATAGCCGCAGGTTATGAAAGAAGGGACGAGGAAGGCTATGAAAGCAGGGAGTTTCAAGGAGGAGGCAATCGTAGAACAGAAAAACCTAAGTACTCTAGCCTGTCGGCGGAGGACATGCTCCACGTCCCTGTCGCATCCACTATGCGTACTTAGATGGGAAGAGAGTTTCTAATCACCAGATGAAGGATTGCAGAACATTTTAAGGTCGCAAAGCGCTCTGGACCAAAACAAAGGAGCACATCAGGGAGGAAAAAGTACAAGTCAAGGATACCAAATGCAGCATCTAGCAAAACATCTGGAATCAAAAGTATATAATCTGCAATGATCCAACCAGTGCCAAAATCCAAGAAAGAAGGAAGAGCATATCCAGACAAGTAAATCTAGCAATATCATCACCACCAGCCACAACAGAGTACTTGAAATGGTCCGATCGACTAGTCAGGTTCAGCAGAGCAGACCACCCAAGGAAAGTACTAAGACCAGGGCACGCGCCCATGGTGCTGAAGGCGCAAATAGGGGGATACGATGTTGGGCGAGTATTCATGGATGCAGGAAGCGGCATAAATTTAATATACATAGAACCCTGAAGGCAATGTGCATTTCATTGGAAAGCCTAAGGCCGACAGATTGCTACTTCCATGGAATAGTACCAGGAGGTGCAAATTACCCCCTCGGGAAAATAGAACTCGACGTTTGCTTCGGCAATAGTAGCAATTATTGCAGAGAAAAATTAGACTTCAAAGTCATGGACTGGCCTTCACAGTATCATGCAATCCTGGGGCGCCCAGCATTTGCAAAGTTCATGGCAGTACCTCACTACGCATATCTCACACTCAAAATTCCAGGACCTAAAGGAACAATCACGGTACAAGGCAGCTTCGAAGTATCCAACACTTGTGACAAAGAATTCAACAGGCTGCGCAAACTTTCGGCATGATAGTGGAATACGCAAGGATGAAGGGCGAAACTGACCACAATGTGCTACCCGATGTCGGACAATCCCTGCCAGATCAGGCTTTCGATGCAACCCAAGACTCGAAGAAAATCCAGGTCCACCCTACGGACCCGAACAAGACTACCTCCATAGCAGTAAACCTGGATCCTGCATAGGAAAGCGCGCTCGTCGAGTTCCTCCGTGAGCGCTGGGAAATCTTTGCCTGGTGTCCTTCAGACATGCCAGGGGTTCCCAGGGAACTCGTCGAGCACGCACTAAATGTGGATCCTAAAGCAAAGCCAGTCAAGCAACCGTTGAGACGATTTGATGAACCCAAAATGAAAGCACTAGCATCCGAGCTACACAGGCTAGAAAATGCAGGATTCATTCGAGAAATCAAAGCATCGACTTGGGTATCTAATCCAGTCATTGTCCCCAAGAAAAATACAGACGTACAAAGAGTGTGTGTCGACTACACATCTCTCAACAAGCACTATCCAAAGGATCCCTTTCCTCTACCCCACATTGATCAGATAATAGACTCAACAGCGGGGTGCGCAAGGCTTTCCTTCTTGGACGCATATTCTGGTTACAACCAGATCAAACTAAAGAAAGAAGACGAGGAAAAAACAGCTTTTATCACACCATACGGCGTGTTCTGCTATCAAGTCATGCCTTTTGGCTTAAAAAACGCAGGAGCAACCTACCAGCGGATGATGCAAAACTACCTCGAAGTCAAATAGGACGCAACATTCAAGTCTACAACATCGACGACGTGGTCATCACCACAAGAAAAGAAGAGTCCTTAATCAGTGATTTGGCAGAAACCTTCGACAACCTAAATAGGTACAAGCTCAAGCTTAACCCGACAAAATGTTCTTTTGGTGTGTCAGCAGGACAACTGCTGGGATTCCTGGTATCAGCAAGAGTAATAGAAGCAAACCCAGAGAAGATCCAAGCAATACTAATAATGGGGAGGCCAACAAAACTGCACGATGTACAGAAGCTTGCAGGGCGCGTCGTGGCACTAAGTTGATTCGTCGCACGATTGGGAGAAAAAGTGCTTCCTTTCTATGCACTCATGAAAAAATCAGACGACAAATTTGAGTGGACAGAAGAAGCAGATACAGCTTTTGCACAATTGAAAAAAGTGCTCTCCACACCGCCGGTGTTGGTCGCACCAAACGAAAAAGAGCCGCTACTACTGTATATTGCAGCAACACATCAAGTGGTAAGCACAGTATTAGTAGTCGAAAGAAGCGAAGAGGGAAAAGCTCATGGAGTCCAGAGGCCAATATATTTCCTTAGCGAAGTGCTATCTCCAACAAAACAGAGGTACCCGCACTATCAAAAACTTGCATAGAGCGTATTCACAACAGCAAGAAAGCTACGGCAATAGTTCGCGGTGCATCCAATCATAGTGGTTAACGAAGCACCACTATCCAATATATTGAACAACCCTTCAGCAACAGGACGTGTCTCCTTATGGGGAATCGAATTGTCACCCCTGGATATCACATACGAAAAGCGAAAGGCAATCAAATCCTAAGTATTGCCGGATTTCACAGTAGAGTGGCTAGAGTTACAAAACACAGGACCGCCAAACCTATCAAGTATGTGGACAATGTACTTCGATGGATCAAAAAGAGTCCAAGGCGCAGGGGCAGGAGTAGTCCTGATATCACCGCAAGGCGACAAATTAAAGTATGTGTTAAGGATGAGTTTTCCCCAAGCTTCTAATAATGAAGCCGAATACGAGGCTCTGCTCCATGGAATAAAAATGGCCAAAGCATGCAGAGCAACCCGACTGAAGATATTTGGGGACTCGAATCTCGTCGTCCAACAAGTGATGAACCGGTGTGACGCCATCAGTGACAACATAATAGCATACAGAAACTTATACTACTATCTAGAGGGAACATTCGACGGAGCGAAGTTTCGCACGTCAGCAGGGCCAGCAACGAGGAAGCCGATAATTTAGCAAATATCGGGTCCCAATGCCTGCCTATACCACCAGGAGTCTTTTGGGAAGAAATCATAGAGAGATCAATAAAGAATAGCAAAACTTCGACTACAAAAGAACAAGGCCAGCACCCAACAACAGGCTCGGGGGCTGGCAAGCCTGGCATAGGAAGCACAACAAAACCAGAAGAAATCATGATGATCGAAGAAACCTAGATGCAGCCGTACTTGGCATACATGATAAACAAAGCACTACCTGAAGACACAATGGAGGCAAAAAGGATAATACGACGATCCAAGGCTTTCGTCGTGTTGCAGGGAAAACTATACAAGAAAAGCATAATCGGCGTCCTACAGTGATGCGTCACCCCTCAAGAAGGACAAGACATATTAAGAGATATCCACGCAGGAGTGTGTGGCCATCACGCTAGCAGCAGAGCTATTGCAGCTAAAGCTTTCCGTGCAGGGTTCTACTGGTTAACGGCCATTGAAGACGCAAAAGAGATAGTCAGAAGGTGTGAATCATGTCAACGATTTGCGTTATGACCACATGCACCCGCAGCAGAGCTACAGCCGATACCATTCTCATGGCCTTTCGCGCAATGGGGTCTCGACATGGTAGGGAAATTACACAAATCTTGGCCAGGAGGGCATGTCTACATGTTGGTGGCAGTAGACAAATTTACTAAATGGATAGAGGCAGCCCCAGTAACAACCCAAGATTCCACAACAGCAATCAACTTTATCAAGTCTATAGTATTTCGGTTCCGAGTACCGCACAGCATCATCACAGACAATGGGACAAACTTCACATCGAAAGAGTTCAAAAGCTACTGTGAGAGTTTGGGAATCAAACTGAAATTCGCGTCTGTAGCACATCCAAAGACAAATGGACAAGTCGAGAAAGCCAACGGCTTAATATGTAACAGGATAAAAAAGAGGCTATTAGCACCCCTGGAAAAAGCCAAACACGCCTGGGTAGACGAACTACCCTCCGTGCTTTGGTGTCTTTGAACAACACCCAATTCGGCTACCCAAAAAACTCCATTTTTCCTGGTCCATGGCGCAGAAGCCATGCTTTCAGTCGAAATCACCCATGAAGCCCCAAGAATCGCGGCTTACGATAAGACAACTTCTACAGAAGCACTACAAGACGACATTGATGCACTCGACGAAGCAAGAGATGTAGCACTCGCCAGAGCCACGCAATACCAGCAAAATCTATGAAACTACCATAGTTGTCGAGATCGTCCACGATCTTATTGTGCTTGGAGATTTAGTCTTACGACTCAAGCAGGACGGTCATGGCAAATTAGAGTCCCCATGGGTGGGACCTTACATCGTAACATAAGTAATACCAGGAGGAGCTTATCGACTACAAGACAAGAAAACAGGGAAAGATGAGAGCAACCCGTGGAATGCAGAACAACTACGGCGGTTCTACGCATAGAAGGAGTATGGCGAAAGGAACTTTTGAGTCATGACCCTCTGAACCCAGAATATGAGGCCACAGGTCGGGTTCTTTGGGTCAACTCGACAGTATGTATAAGCATTTTTCTATTTTTGCACTCGGGGGCTCCGACCCTCGAGTCGTATGAAATAAGATAAACAATTATCGAGATCCCGTATCCATAATTATTCGAGAAATCTTACAAGGTTATTCACAACCCGATATTTGACAAAAAAGTAAGCACAGTTCAAGGCAACTCAATGGTAAATCAAAAGCATACCTCGGAACATCGATTAGTTCCCATGGTCTATTAATAGATAAACAAAGTGGCACAAAATAAAGTTCCTAACAATTACTTATTACATGGAACACGCAAAGGGACAACTAGAACAAAAGATTACATGAAAGGAGTATCTACTGAAAGTGTACTTCGGCTTCGTACTCCTTCTGGCACTGAGTACTGTCGTAGATCTTCACATCAAACTTTGACGTACCACAGTGGTAGTCAAAGATCATGAAGAACCCTTGGTGGAGGTCATGATCTTCTGCAAAATGAGACCAGCCACCCCTGAAGTACATCTCGCCGTCTCCATCGTACCAGACCTCCACTTCATAGGGAGTTCCTCCTCCAGAATGTTCGCGAAGAACTGCTTCATGAAGTTCCCGCCCATCCATGAACTTAGTAAATTTCAGTGGCACCCGCTGAATCTCGCGGCATTGAGCGCCGGCGATGCAGAAGAAGGAATAAATTTTGGGCGGAGGAGGAGGAGAAGCATTATGCAGTGGAGCGCTCGGACCTGGTGCAACAGTAGAAACCTTGGGCTTGTTCTTACTCCCCACAGGGCAGCCAGGGCGCCGTTTCACAGGCATGGACGATGAGGCCACCGCAGTAGGGTCTTTGGACTTATTTTTACTGCCACGAGGACGGCTGAGGTTCGGTGTTGATGATGTAAATAACCGACCAGTTGGGAACCCCAAGAGAAGGTATGATGAGCACAACAGCAAGTCTTCCCTCAGTTATGAAACCAAGGTTATCAATCCAGTAGGAGAAAGCCAAACTTAAGAAGGTGATGCTTGCTAGCTTAGTGACACTCCAACGGCGCCAGACAACTTGTTGGTGTGTCTTCACCTTAGCAGCAATGCAAAACCTTCACACAACACAAACGAATACTTTGTCCCCAACTTACGATGAGGTTGTCAATCTCACCGGTTTGCTGTAAACAAAGGTATGAGCGTATCGAGTGGTAAAGGATAATAGTAATGCAAGTAAAGTAAACAGTGCGAGTAAGTAAACGGTGTAACAATGTAAAGGAAATTGGACCGGGGTCCACAGTTCACTAGTGGTGTCTCTCCATAAGATAAATAAAGCATGCTGGGTAAACAAATTACAGTTGGGCAATTGATAGAGTAAAGATAATGTACATACATCACGAGGATCACTATGAGGCTTACTCTGGGCATTACGATAAAATATATAGACTGTAATCCAACTGCATCTATGACTAAAAATCCACTCGCGAGGATATCATCCGAACACCCCATGAGTATTAAGTTGCGAACAACAGATAATCGCATTATGCAAAGTGCATAATGTAAACAAAGCAAATGTCCTTGGACACAAGAATGTTGTTTTCTCCCTAGTGGCAACAGCACATCTACAACCTTAGAGGCAACTGTCACTCCCCCAGATTAAATAGAGGCATGAACCCAACTATCGAGCATAAATACTCCCTCTTAGAGTTACTAGCATCTACTCGGCCAAGATAGCTACTAGCAACAGAAAGCATGCAAGATCATAAACAACATAGAGATAACATAAGATAATATTCAGCACATCAACTTGACATAGTACCAATACTCATCGGATCCCAACAAACACAACATGTATGATTACAAAAAGGTGATCTTGATCATGTAGGGCAGCTCACAAGATCTAAACATGAAGCACATGGTGGAGAAGACAACCATCTAGCTATTGCTATGGACCCATAGTCCAAGGTAGACTACCCACACATCACTCCGGAGGCGACCATGGTGGTGTAGAAGGCCTCCGACAGGAATTCCCCTCTCCGGCGGGGTGCCGGGAAGAGCTCCTAGATCCTCCCGATCTCGATTCGATGACGGTGGTGGCTTGCAGTATGTTTCTAGGAAAATCGATCCATCCCTTAGGTTTTTCCTGACGAGGGGTCTTTATAGGCGAAGGGGCGTCGTCAGGAGGTGGACCAGGTGGGCTCACCATGGGTGGGCGCGGCCAGGGGCTGGGCCGCGCCCCCCTGTGGTGTGGTCAGCCTCTGGCCCCCCTCCGTCTCATCTTCGGTCTTCGCGAAGCTTCGGTAAAAATAGGACGTTTGGCTTTTGTTTCATCCAATTCCGAGAATACTTCCTGTGTAACTTTTCTGAAACACAAAAACAGCAGAAAACAGGGAACTGGCACTGTGGCATCTTGTTAATAGGTTAGTTCCGGAAAATGCATAAAAACGCCACAAAGTGTAACAAAACACAAAGCAAATGGTGTATAAACAAGCATGGAGCATAAAAAATTATAGATACATTTGAGGCGTATCAAGCATCCCCAAGCTTAACTCCTGCTCGTCCTCGAGTAGGCAAGTGATAATAAAAGAATAATTTTTGAGGTGACATGCACCATCACAATCTTGATCATCAAAGTAAGCATTGAGTGCTGGGATCAAAAGAACTTAAAACATGGGCATAAGAGACATAATCTTGATAGTAGAAACTTAGCAACCATGTTATAACATGAAAAAGAACACAAACGAAAGATCATGAATACTGAAACAATGAAAGTCAAACATGTGTTCAAATTATATGGAAAAACATAGCAAATGGTTTTCAGCTTGTCCTTCATGGAAGAGCAAAACATAAATGCATAGGACACCTTCAAGTTTAAGAGGGCGACTAGATACAAATAATTTAAGAACAAGTGAAACCATAGTCATGAATCAATCAATGATAACTTTGGGACAATGCACATTAAACTCAGAATGGCAACTATGCTCTCTTAGACGGTGCATAAAGGTAGAAGGTGGTGACTCAACATAAAAGTAAAAGAAAGGCCCTTCGCAGAGGGAAGCAATGATTGCAAGTTTTATAAACCTTCAAAAATTATGGTACTTACTAGCTTTAAGCTCTCATTGCCCCCATCATAGGCATCTTGAATGGTTAAAGTAAATGCAAGAACGTTTATAAGCATATGCTTGACAAATTATAAGTTGAAAACCTCGTGTCCCGTGAAGTACGAATATCCAAACCTCATGCTACTCGACTTAGAGTCCCAAGAAAGCTCTTGTCATTGTAAGTATACACGTATCATCGAGAACCGCCAACGGGGTACCTCCTTGCCCGATGACATGGAACAAGCCCACATCAAATGACAGGACAAACAGACAATGAACACCTCGGCATCTCTTTTATTTACCATTAGTATAGATTTTTATTTTGAGATGCGTCGTCGAATGTCCACTATGGGCATGCTGTAAATTTCCACCATGAATTATGCATGGCTTAGATTGGCGGCCCAGGCGTTTCTCTAACACGTATACAAACTCCATGATCCCGCAAGATTCCCAACTTATTTCACATCGCGAGTATCCATAAACAAAAGATCACGATATCAACTCAAATAAGAAGTATAATGTTGAAAGCTTACCCCATGACGGCATGGTTTGGCTAATTTCCAACTTACAACTTGCAAGCATAACGTCAACATAAAAGAGCCACAATGCAAAATTATTAAAAACGAGAAAAGTAAAGTGTGCCATCAGGTTCGTGAGAGCTTTACTGACCAATTTTTGCATAACACCAAAAGAGTTTAATTTGAAGGATAGATAAAAGCAAGTCAAATGTACTTTGGAATAGCAAATTGCTAATAGGTATGTATGGTGGACACATTGGAATAACTTGGTTTTTGGGAGTTGGATGCACGAGTAGAGCTTATACTCAGTACAAAATGAGGGCTAGCAAAAGACTGGGAGCGACCAACTAAGAGAGCAATAACGGCCATAATCATGCATAGCGACAAAACATCATTAAGAGAAGCATAAAATGGCATCAAAAGTCAAAAACTAAATGATCATACAGGCTTATGGCAACTTTGTATGAGTCAAACATGTTGTAAGCATGCGCCAAGTCAACCCAAATAAAGCATCAAGGAGAAAAACAAATTAATGCTTCCAAATAATAAAAACAACGCATGATTTTTTCAAAGGCTCATTAAGCAATCTCAGTCATTTGAGACAAGTCATGCTACAGCAAAACCACTAAGCATACTATCAAAACGACATCAAGCATGGTATGAAAAAGTCTAAGCCGCAGTCTAAACAAGCTCCTTTTTGTACCACTTTTTTTTGCATGACACTTTTTCTCTTTTCCAACACCATTCAAACCTTTTTAAAACAACTCTTTTGATGAATACCAACATAGATCAGAGGTCCAAATACACCTTGATGCAAAGATATAACAAGATCTGAACAAAAATCAAGGTGAAAAACAAAAGCTTAACGCAGTTCTAGAAAAAAAGAACACTCGTTGAACGATAAGAGTGAAAAATGGAGTGTTCTTGGCAAATGGAAAGCGTGTAAATCTTCTCCAAAAGAAATTTGTTGGGGTCCAACCATTTATTGCAGCAAACAAAAGAAAACAAAACTAAAATCAAAAGTAAAGACGCTCCAAGAAAAACGCATAGTGCATGAAGCAATAAAAATATAGTGTTTGTAAATGTGACCTGATTTTTGCCGATGAAGAAGGGGTGCCTCGGGGGCATCCCCAAGCTTTGACGCTTGTACCTCTTGGATATTTCTTGGGGTGCGTGGGCATCCCCAATCTTGAGCTTTTGTCTATTCTTCATCTCATCTCATCATTCTCCAATCCCTACACTTGAAAACTTCCTTCATACAAAACTTCACACAATTCTATTAGCAACGTTAGCATAAACATAATAATGAATCAACCCTTTTCGGTTTAGGTTTCAACTCAAAACCACCACATATAAAGCATATACTACTGTATCAACTTACCTAAAAGTTCCGTGATCAAAAGAACTCAAAAAGAAAGCGATCGAGAGGCAAACACAAATAGCGGCAGAAATCTGTCAAAACAGAACAGCTGACAAAGGTCGATTTTTTCGAGGACCTTCTGTTGCTCAAATCAAAAAGTGTAAAACTAATGAAAGTTTGGATATAACCTGGGGCATATGCACAAGAAATCGCAGGTCAAAAAGATATTCTGAGAATTTTCACGAATTTTGACGGTGCAGCACCAAAATCTGTTTCAGGACAGCAACTTCTCCAAATCTTACCTCACTCAAATTAGAGGTTTCTCTTGGCACAACAACGAAATAATAAGAATAAGGAGAGGTTATTACAGTTGTAATAACTTCCAAGACTCAAATAAAATAAAAAGAACTGAAAATAAAACAATGGGTTATCTCCCAAGAGTGATTTTCTTTAACGCCTTTGAGCTAGGCGCAGACAGTGCGGATCAAGGAATATCAAGCGATGACGCATTAGGGTCAACGGGTGCCTTACGTCTTCCTCTCTTACCTTTGCTCTTTACTTTAGGAAACACATGATAATTGCAAGGTGGAGAGATGAATCTTAAGGTGCCTTTTCCCACATCTATAATGGCGCCCAGGAGCTTTAGTAGAGACCTTCCAAGCGTGATTTGTCCTTTTCCTACACATTCAATAACAAGATAATCAGTAGATACCATTTTTCCTAGGACTTTTGTATAAACTCCTTCAACTATTCCAACGGGAAATATAGTGGCATTATTAGTAAGAGTAATTTCTTTTCCCTCCTCAGAAAGTTTCCAAAGACTCAAAGATTATAAACATCCTTTGGCATAAGACAAAATTCAGACATAATATCACAACGAGCATGAAATGTTTCACCACTAATGGTGATTTTTACCGTAGGGTACCAACTTGATGGTTCAGAATTTATTGGAACATAATTAAAATGCTCACGCAAAGTACTATAGCAATTGCCCAAACAAGTAGTGCGAGTCTCAAGAGTATTAAGTCTATTAAAAATGCTCACAAAAGAGGAATCAAAATCAGTTGGCATGCTATAAATTGTAATCAACTTTTTTATAATATTGAAAGCTTGATCTCCATCACAACGAAGGAAATCTCCTTCTGCTGTAGCATCCAAAGCATATCTATAACGAAGAGCAAGTCCAAAGTAAAAACTACTAAGAAGCAAACTCAAAGTCATTTTCGGTTCAGTTTTTCCATGCCAATCATAAATTCTAGACCAAGCTTCTTTGAAACTGTCCTCACTCTTTTGTTTGAAAGTGAAGATCATTTCTTCGGGCGACATAGTAGCAGCAACTAAACTAGACATAAAAAAGCAACTATAAAGGAAACTAATTTTTTTTTGTGTTTTTGATAAAAAGATGCAAGCAAAAATAAAATAAAGCAAAACAATAAACAAAGTAAAAGATTGTGCGTGCAAAACTCCCTTTGCAGAAGTCTTCTTTCTCCCCGGCAACGGCGCCAGAAAACTTGCTTGATGGTTGATACGGCCATTTTGCATCACTATTTTGTATCATAATTTACTATTATTCATTGATATATTTCATATTTAGAGATGATACTTATGTTGTTTCCTCTGTTTTTACATGTTTGATGATCGTTGGAGGATTTGCTGCTGGAGTCAGGATTCTGCTGGAAAAGGACCGTCAAGACACCATATTTTGGAAGATCAGGAAAATTCTAGAAAAATACCAGAAAATTATATTTTGCCGAAAGACTCAGGAAGCCAGAAGGAGGAGGCGAGAGGAGCCAGGGGTAGGCTCACACGTAGGGGGCACGGCCTGGCCCCTGGCCGCGCCGGCCTACTGTGTAGCCACCCTGGCCCACTTCAGGTCTCGCCCCTGCGCGTACTTCATCGTCCCCGAAAACCTAAGTCAGGGGGGTTCAGAGATAGAGACCGCCGCCTCTGTGAGGCGGAAAACACCAGAGAGAGAAAAGTTCTCCGGTAGGTAGAAATCTGTTAGGGAAATTCCTTCCCGGAGAGGGGAGATCATCGCCATCATCATCACCATCGTATCGGACTTCATCGGGATCATCATCATCATCATCATCTCCATCACCAGCACCTTCATCTCCACCATCACCACGCCATCCCGCTGTAACATCTTAAGTTGGATCTTGTTAAATTCTTAGGGGAAACTTTCCCGGTGTTGATTACTCTTGTGGTTGATGCTATTGAGTGGAACCGTTGAATTAAGGTTTATGTTCAAATTGTTACTTACCATTATTTCACCTCTGATCATGATCCATATGATGTATTGTGAGTAGATCGTTTAGTTCTTGAGGACATGGGAGAAGTCAAAATGTTAGTTGTGAATTATTGTTAAGTAATATTTAGTGGTTTGATATTTATTTGTTGTGGTGCTATTTCACCAGTGGTGTCATGTGAACGTCGACTACATGATACTTCACCATTTATGGGCCTAGTGAGATGCATTGTGTATTTGGCTACCAATTGTGGGGTTGCTGGAGTGACAGAAATCTAAACCTCCGTTGGGAAACCATTGCACCAGGGATCGTAGGATCTTAGAGTTTAAGGCTGTGGTTAGATTTATCTTAATTACTTTCTTGTATTTGTGGATGCTTGCAAGGGGTATAATCACAAGTGTGTATTAATCCTATTAAGGGTAGTACGCTAGCACAGGTTCACCCCCATAACACTTATCAAACCAGTAAAGATTATTTAGCGGCATGAAGCGAAAGCACTTGACAGAAACTCCCGTGTGTCCTCGAGAACGTTTGGTTATTATAAGTTACACAACCGGTTGGCCTTTGCTCTAGAAAGGATTGGGGCCACTCGTAGCAATTATTATTACTGTCTTTTATTTACTCATACTTTATTTTCTTGCATTACCAAATACCCCTGAAAACCTGTTTGCTAGTATTTACAGTGAATCCTTGATCAAAACCACTCATCAACACCTTCTGCCTCTCGTTGGGTTCGACACTCTTATTTATCAAAAGTACTATGATACACCCCCTATACTTGTGGGTTATCAAGACTATTTTTTTGGCGCCGTTGCCGGGGAGTGTAGCGCTATTGAAGAGTGGAATTGGTAAAGGTAACCATCGATGTGAGTATTGTTTTTATTTCTGTCTTTTACTTTTATTTTATTTAGCTATGGAGAGTTCTCCATTTGGTTTCCTATTTGGAAACACTACTACTACTGTTGTGGATGTAGAACAACCACCACCTACTCAAGTGGATCCTTTTAAAATACCTACGAGAATTGTTGAAACATGTTATAGATAACTGCTATTTGAGGAGATGGAATGTCCATCCAGGCGATCATTACCTTATACATGATTATGCGTGTTATTCAAGTGTGCAGGTATTACACCCAGCCAGGTTAAGAGGAAGCTATTCTCTATATCACTGAAGGGCAGAGCCGAGGAGTGGTTTAGGCTTCTTAAGGATCGTTCATTGATTACTTGGGAGGAAATTGTGCCTCTCTTTATTCCAAGTTTTATCCTCCAAGTGAAATTCATAAAGATCGCAATCAAATATATAACTTTTGGCCTCATGAGGAGAGAGTATTGCCAAGCGTGGGGGCGATTGAAGTTATTAATGCTCAAATGTCCCATTCATGAGCTCCCCAACAATATTGTTATTTGATAACCTTTACGCGAGGCTTGCTCTTCATGATCAGGATTTATTGGATGCTTCTTGCTTTGGATCATTTACTCATATGAAAGAAGAAGCTAAATGGGATTCTTCTCGACCGTATTCAAGAAAATGCTGAAGGATGGGAGAACGACAAAGGTAGAAAGTCAGGTATAAATTATGATTATGAATGCATTAAAGCTTTTATGGGAACCGATGACTTTCGTAATGTTAGCACTGCTTATGGTATTGATTCTCAAATACTTGCTAACTGTTTTAAGGCCTTTGCCTCATATCTTGATGTTCCAAAGAAAGATTGGAACAAATAAAATGCACCTTATAAAGATTCTATTAGTCATATTCCTGCTACAGCTACTGAAGTTTGTACTGTTGATAGCATTGTGCCTGAACCTTATTTTGAGAAGACACCTTTCCCTGCTAAGGTAAAAGGGTATTCTACTTTGGTAGAGTGTCTAATAAAAGTACTAAGAAAGCTGTAGGGCCTCATGAGCAAATTACTATTAAGACTCCTATAGCTATATTGAAGGACCTTGTTACGAAAGATGTAGGGGATGAATATATTCTCTTTTGTGAAGATGCTTCTAACATTATGTCACATCCTAAAAGGCATAGGAAAACAAGTGTTCCTGTTATTTCTGTCAGGATTAGCGATCATTGCTATTATGGTTTATGTGACATTGGTGCTAGTGCAAATGCCATTCCTTAGAGCTTTACAAAGAAATTATGCATGAGATTGGCGATTGCCACTTGGAAGATATTGATGTGGTTGTTCAGCTTGCTAACAGAGAGACTGTTTGGACTTTGGGTATTGTTTGAGATGTGGAAGTTCTCTGCGGTAAGACCAAATATCCCACTGATTTCCTAGTACTTGGTAAGGAGGCTAGTAAAACTTGTCCGAGTATTTTTGGTAGACCCTTTTCTAAATACTTGTGGTGCTGTGATACTGTAAGAAGGGGAAAATTTTCACTAAGTTAATGGCCAATCTTATGTTTAATTTTTTCCAAGTTTGCTAAACTTCTTATGAAAATAACATGCCTGATGAAAATTTTCGGGTTGACCAGCTTGCTTCTATTGCTCTTGCCCCTAATAATGCCTTGCAGCAATTCATGGAGGACCATAAGTGATGTTTACAGAAGGAAAGAGAAGAGATTGATGATATTTTCCTTCGTCAACAACCATTGATCAAGCACAATTTACTTGTGGGAGGATCTTGTACCACTTTGCCGCCTAAGGAAGATCCTGTTTTGAATTAAAACCCTTGCCTGATAATCTTAAGTATGCTTATATAGATGATAAGAAAATATATCCTGTTATATCAGTTCTAAACTTTCAGGAAAGAAGAAAGGTTATTGGAGATATTGAGGAAACACCGAGGAGCTATGGGATATAATCTTGATGATTTAAATATTTGTCCCACTATGTCAGCTGCTTATAATATGGAGGAGACGCAAAGCCAGTGGTTGAACATGAACGCCGCTTAATCTCCCAATATAGTATGTTGGTAGAAATGAGGTATGACTCCTTGATGCTGGTATCTTATTTATCCTATTGCTGATAAGTGGGTAGTCCTGTTTCATTGTGTTCCTAAGAAAGGAGGTATCACTATTGTGCCTAATGAGAATAATGAGCTTATTCCTCAAAGGGTAGTAGTTGGTTATAGGATGTGCATTGATTATAGAAAGGTTAACAAAGTTACAAAGAAAGATTATTACCCTTTACCGTTCATAGATCAAATGGTTAGAGAGGTTATCTAAGAAAACTCATTTTTTTTCTTGATGGTTATTCTGGTTCTCTCAAATTACTGTTAGAAAGGAAGATCAAGAGAAAACCACTTTCACTTATCCTTATGGAACTTATGATTATAGACGTATGCCGTTTGGTTTGTGCAATGCTCCTGCTACCTTTCAAAGATGCATGTCTGCTATTTTCATGGTTTTTGTGAAGAAATTGGGAAGTTTTCATGGACGATTTTTTCTGTCTATGGAACTTCTTTCGATAATTGTTTTGCACAATCTTGATAAAGTTTTGCAGAGATGTGAAGAAACTAATCTTGTTCTGAATTGGGAGAAATGCCACTTTATGGTGAATGAAGGAATTGTTCTTGGACATAAAATTTCTGAAAGAGTATTGAAGTTGACCGAGCAAAGGTTGAAGCAATTGAGAAATGCCCTGTCCAAGGGATATTAAAGGTATTCGTGTTCTTGGTCATGCTGGTTTCTATAGGAGGTTTATTAAAGATTTCTCTAAGATTTCAAATCCTCTTACTAATCTTCTTCAAAAGATGTGCCATTTGTCTTTGATGATGATTGTAAGGAAGCTTTTGAAACTCTTAAGAAGGCTTTAACTACTGCTCCTATTGTTCAACCACCTGATTGGAATTTACCTTTTGAAATTATGTGTGATGTAGTGATTTTGCTGTTGGGCTGTGCTGGACAACGCGTAGATAATAGTTGAATGTTATTCATTATGCTAGTAAGACTCTTGATGCTGCTCAAGAATTAGCTACTACTGAAAAAGAGTTTCTTACTGTTGTTTTTTGCGTGTGTTAAGTTTAGATCTTATACGTTGATTCTAAAGTTACTATTCATACTGATCACGCTGTATTAGATATCTTATGACTAAGAAAAGATGCTAAGCCTAGGCTTATTAGATGGGTGTTGCTTTTACAAGAGTTTGATTTGCATATTGTAGATAGGAAAGGTGCTAAAAATCTTGTGGCTGACAATTTTTCTAGATTGGAAAATATTTCTTTTGATCCTATTCCTGTTAATGATAGTTTTCCAAATGAACAGTTGGCTGCAATAAACGTAACTTCACGAGACCTTCCTTGGTATGCTGATTATGCTAACTTTATTGTTTCCAAGTATTTGCCTCCAACATTTACAGCTCAGCAAAGAAGGAAATTCTTTTATGATTTGAGGCATTATTTTTGGGAACCCACACTTTATAAAGAAGGAGTTGATGGTATTATGAGAAGATGTGTTCTGGAATATGAGCAACAAGAATATTGAGAAAGTGCCATGGTAGCGCTTATGGAGGACATCATGCTGGAGATAGAACCGCGCAAAAGGTTCTACAATCAGGTTTTAGTGCCAACTCTCTTTAAAGATGCCAGAAGGTATGTATTATCTTGTATGAATGTCAAAGAGTTGGTAATATTTCTAGACGTAGTGAACTGCCTATGAGTTAACTCTTGTTATTGAACCATTTGATTGTTGGGGATTTGACTTTATGGGTCATTTTCCTCCTTCAGAGGTTATACTCATATACTTGTAGCCGTTGATTATGTTACCAAATGGGTAGAAGCCATACCTACAAAGAGAGCCGATGGTGACCTCGTTAAAAATGCTTAAAGATGTATTTTTCCTAGGTTTGATGTGCCTAGATACTTATGACTGATGGAGGTCTCATTTTATTCATGGTGGATTTAGAAAAACTCTTGCTAGATATGATGTTAATCATAGAATTGCTTCTGCTTATCATCCTCAAACTAGTGGGCAAGTAGAGCTTTCAAACAGAGAGATCAAGTCTATCTTGCAGAAGACTATTAATAGATCTAGAAAAAACTGGGCTAGTAAGTTAAATGATGCTTTAGGGCTTATAGAACTGCTTATAAGAACCCATGGGCATGTCTCCTTATAAGATGGTTTACGGAAAAGCATGTCACTTGCCTTTAGAATTAGAACACAAAGCTTTTTGGACAGTGAAAGAGCTTAATAGGGATTTTAAACTAGCCGGTAAGAAAAGGTTACTTGATTTGAGTTCCCTAGATGAGTGGAGAAACAAAGCGTGTGAGAATGCCAGACTTTTCAAAGAGAAAGTCAAGCAATGGCATGATAAGAGAATTCTTAAGAGAGAGTTTCATGTTGGTGAGAAAGTTTTATTGTATAGATCTTGTCTAAGATTTTTTGCAGGAAAATTACTCTCAAAATGGGAAGGACCATTTGTTATTGTAGAGGTGTATCGCTCAGGTGCGATAAAGATTGCTTCATTGAAAGATGACACTACACAAGTGGTGAATGGACAAAGACTCAAGCATTACATTGCTAGAGATTCTTATAATGAAGATGTTGATGTTATTCAAACAGTGAGTCCGGAAAAATTCATCCAGGACAATATGCAGGAACCTGCAGAATTCATTTTCGAATAGGTAACAGTTCTAGTCAGAAAAGTTTCGCGTTGAACTCTTCCTTTAATATTTTTGCTATTTTTACTAAATATGAAAAATCACGAGATGAAAACGGGCAGGAAAAGGAGTCCGGGTGCTCCTCACACACAGGGGGCGCGGGCCCACCCCTAGCCGCGCCGCCCTGGTGTGAGGACACCTCGGAACTCGCTTCCATCCTGGTTTCCTCCTGTGACTCTGCCACGATGTTTTATTTTCGCCTATATAACCCCCCGGATTTGCCGAGGTTTGTATATCGTGTTTTCGTCGTGTTTTCGTTTCGAGTTGTTTCTGTCAGGGATTGTTCTCAGCTTTGAAGTTACAATGTCTTCGTCCGGCCCATCCGAGGAGAACTCTCATGAGGATATTAATCCGTATATGAGAGAGCTGAAGATGCATCTAAAGGAATTGTCACTCATGGATGGGGAGTTGCAGGTTAAGGATGTCCATGGCCCTAAGGGAGAAAGGAGTCTTGAAGCCAGGATGGAAGCGCTGGAGCAAGAAGTTTTTTAAGTATAAGAAGATGGCAAAATGCTAAGTGGACATCATCCATAGAATTAATCAGGAGCTTGTCACCATGTACAAGAAAGAGACTACAGAGCTCTGGAGTGACATCCTTTCACTCCATGGGACCGTTAACCAATTACAAGCACAACTCTACAACTTACAAAACCAAAACTATGAGTATGAAGCTAGGTTTAAACAAATGAGTGCTGCTGCAAGTTTCAGGATATTGGAGACCAAGACATCCTTCTTTGACGGGGAACCACTGCCTTGGAAGTATGATGATGATAAAGACTCACCACCACCGCCAAAGGAGTAATTCGTCATCAGTATAGGCATCCCCTTGGCTTGTTCCAAGCTTGGGGGAGTGCCGCGGTATCACATCATTATCTTTCACTCATTTACTTTTCAAGTAGAGTCATATCATGATAGAGAAATTATCCTATAGAATAGTTTGCAGTTTGGAAGTATCCTCCCTTGTTGGTTTATCTAGTATCCCTTGGTGAGTTGCGGTAATGGAATATAATGAGAAGTTTTATCGTTTACCTTCTTCACACCTTATTTTAGTTTGCAATCTTTTAATATGATTAGTTTTGTTGATTAGTATTGGTATCACTTTGGGAGCATGAGTAAATTTAGTTGGTTTGGCAAACTTAGCTTGGTCAAGTGGCAATTATCTTAAAGTTTGAAAATAAAGAAGTACTAGTAGATGCATCATGGTAGTTCTCCTCCATGATTGACTTAAGCATTAGTATTCTCAAAGTTAAAATTGTTGTACTTTCAAAGAAGGTTGCATGATTGTTCCTATTATATGTATGCATGTTTGTTTCATGCAACTCTTATGTTTGCTACCCAGTCTTGCTAGCCAAAAACCTGTACTGAGAGGGAATACTTCTCGTGCATCCAATCCCCAAAAACCAAAGTTACTTCCAAAGAGTCCACTATAAATTCCTATGCATGGTATTTCAAGCCATTCCAAGTAGATTTTTATGTGCTACCTTTCAAAAACCTTCAAATACTTCTCACTTGTGCCACTGTTTTTAGCTCATGAGGACGTAGTGGATGGGTTTGTTATCTTCCATACTAAATTAAGTACCCTTTGACTAGGCAGCTTCATCTGCTCGTCATTAATTTGCAAGGGAGCTGGTCAGACCATTATAATCTAAAAAGAAAAAAATCACTCCTCCAAGGTATGTGAGAGTTGGTGGGCACCCGATGGAATTGGTTAGCCATGGTTTGAGAAAGGAAAAATGGTGGGGAGGAGTGCAAAGCAATAAATAAAGCACAAATGTGCCAATTAATCAAACATCTCGGAACCGCTCTCACTTGTTTAGTATGGAAGATATCAAGAACTCCGTTGCTAGTCGTTGACAAAAGCAACCACCTCTCAAAACAACTTGTACCTTTCTTTTACAAATGAAAAGCTCTAGCACATGTTTAATCCCTG
>QXEO01001921.1:0-12354 GCA_007115705.1 Dactylis glomerata | reverse complement strand
AAGTATATATAAATTTAAGCGTTAAACTTTTTGTATTTTTTAAATGGAGGTTGAACCCCCGGCCTCTACAGTCAATTTTTTGTGTATGCTAACTTTTTAATCCGAGGTGTTAATATATATATTTTATGACCTATATAGATGTTACCTCTATTTAAATTAATTATTGCAAATTTGGTCAAAATTGGTCTGGATTGGATGTATCTAGACACGTTTGAATGTGTAGGTTCACAGATTTTGGAAACTGGGGTGGCAATTAATTTAGAAAGGAGAGAGTACCAAAATTTGCTAAACCGGAATCCATCTTATTAATGGAAAAATGAGATCCAAATTATACAAATACTAAGGGAACGATGCAGATAGTTAAAATCACCGATTTTTAAATTTATCGTGATGATGTCATCACATGCAATACAATACGTGAAAATAATTATTATTTATCTGATTTTTCTGTTAAATTTCTCATGTCGAATTCTTTACTAAACTTATGTGCTTGGAAATAATTGGTTATTCAATTCTAGTTGTAGTTTCTATATATGGATTAGAATCCAACGTGGTTTGTAATTTTTATTTGCTGGAACGTTTCTTATTTCAGGGAATGCTGGGACCTTTCTTTTTCCGTGTACATGAATAGAAGATGTGATTTTTTTTTTGAGACGTGATTGGACTATTTGGCAATCTCATCTGAACCGTTTTTTAATAGAGATCTGTAAGTTTTTTTTAGATCCCATGGAACGTGTCAATCTTAACCGGACTACGTACACAATTACATGATAGTTAATTTGTTGATAAATCCTAGCCGTAAAATTTAGATCTAACTGTCAAAATAATTAGGATGATGTGGTTTAACGTAGTGTCTCTATTTAGGACAACCCGTATTGTGCTTTTAGTATATAGTAGATATGAACTGTTCACTTTTATAGATGTTAGAATTTATCATTTTTTTGCAAACTACAAGGTATTTCGACTTAAAAATTTGCATGATTATAGATCACAACATTGTCTACATGTAGATTTAATTTCAAATTTTCTTGAAACTTTAAAATGATATTTTTAATTTTTTCAAAAATGAGATACATGTAGCTTGAGCTACATATGTGGTTTGTATAAGGAATATCATACTTATAAGGTGCCACATGGTGTGAGGCAGAGTACCAAGCTCCCCATATAATGACATCTAGTTTTGACTTTTGAGGCAATTGGCAACACCCGAATGATCGTGCCATGTATATCGTTCAAGTTGGCTCTCTGCATAGGGTCTGGAGAGGCATCACGATGTTGCTTATGCCAACAGAAGTATAAGGTACACATGTCAATAAGAATTTCCCTCAATTAGTAGTCATGATTGTTCCTATGATAATCCCCATCTGCTTGTTCGCATGGTAGATAGTTTTTTTATGACAACTTATACTACGAGTATAGACTGTAGTATATGTACGGCCAAAGCCTCCCGGCGGCCGCTTCGGCGACGGGAGGACGGGGAATCGACGGATCTGTGCATATGTGTGCTGTAGGTGTGCGTTGGGTTCCTGCCGGCGGCGTCATGGTGGAGGAGGCGGCGTCGGTTTGGTTTTTGCAGGTGGCGGTCCTATCCCCCGGCGGTGGTGCTCCGAGGAGCTCCGGCGTCGCCCTGCCACCTCCGTCGAGCCAGCGGTTCTGCGGAGCAGCTCGGTTCGGCTTCCCCTTCGCCGGTGTCCGCGGGACGGCGGTTCCGGTGTATGAACACTCGAAGGTTCCAGATCTGCAGTGGCGTGATGATGACGGCGGCTTCAAGCGTAGATCCCACGGGATCGGTGCTCGGCGACTTCCCGTTGGCCTGGGGATGTTCCTCCTGTTCCAAGGCATCGAGAGGAACTTGACCAGCGGCGCGCCACCGATAGCGTTCGTCGTCTCCGGCGTCGTCGACTTGCAGGAGGGTCGGGATGTAATTTTTTTGTTTGTGGACCTTTCTGTAATTGCCGTTGTATCTCTGGAGCTTTCTCCGCAAAAAAAAAAGCCTCTTTTTTCATGGCAATATAGTTATTTTTTCATTTAGGTGATTTTTATTCTCACCTCATAAGACTATCTTCTGTGCATACTCTTGATGTGTCTTTCTCTCCTTGTTTGTGATTGATAGTGTCTTATTCCATAATTTAGACACACATGCACAATAAGCTGATATTTTTGCACAAGTTAAAACTTGATTATTAATTGTTGCATATAGCATTTCCTGGGCGGTGCTAGGCACAACGCAAGCAGAGACGAACAAAATGAGATGACGGTCCACTGGCTAACGTGTCCGTACATGCTTGGCATGACAAAAGTTGCAAAGATACAAAATCCAACAAAGATATGTTTTTTTCATAGATAAAACATGCTGACAAGCACCATGTGAGAATCACTCAACAGATAACCGAGTTTGTTTGTCTCTCTCGGTGTCCAGAAGTTTCAGGGAAGGAGTGCAATGACTGTCCCTGGAACTGGCCCGGGGGACTGGAACCCTCGATTCCTAGTCTTACACAATCGGACGTTCATCGCCACACAATTTTCCTCTCACCTCGCGATTCGAGTCAACACATGCATACAAAAACCATGGCGGGGCTAGGCTCAATTTTGGAGTATCTATAAGTGCTTTTCCCCCCTAGATTTGGCTAAATTCCTTGCTCGCCAACACCATGGCGGGGCTAGGCTCAAGCTATGAGTTTTAAGCTTTGCCCATGGATTGAATCTTTCTATAAGTAGATGTTCCATTCACAAAAAGAAACATTACTATATGATGCTCATGGAATCAACCTTATATAGATAGAATTATAGAAATCCTGCAATGTTTTGATCTATTAAGCATGCAACCAAAGATTGGATCCCAAATTGCTGATTGGCAGATGGACTGTCTATCACATCGCAAATACACAATCCTGACCGCATTGCCGTTCTGCTGGTATGGATGGTTTGGATGAAAGGAGTCACCGCCTTTGAATGAACGTCGAAGAGGTTTCTACTTTCTAGAGATCTAAGCAGGGATACTTGTTGTGGTGTATCGATGATGCTTTAAAACCGCGAAGACAATTACTAATGGGTTGTTAGGCATTTTATGCCAGTTCTTGTATGTGGATGCCAGTTTTTGATTTTTTTAATTCTGTTAGTTCTACATATATCTTAATGTATAAACGTGCAAGGCTCCTTCATGGTCCAAAAACGATTATGGTTACATGTTGGATTTGAGAGGTATCACTGTATCACTTCGAGTTAATTATTCTTGTTGACATCTTATACACTGTCGTAGGTACTTGTAATTTTATACCCTATATATTGTGTCATGCGTAAATTAACAACTGTGATGCGTCTTCGGAAGCGATCAAATAACTGGTCGTTGACCCTCAGGTCTTGCAACTATGTATTCTAACGACTTCTCGCGCTTTTTTAGCTAGGGTTATTTTTGCCTTGAGTGTATAGGTGACCTAGGATCAAAGCACTACATTAAAACCAACGGTAGTGAACTGTTAGTGATATCAAGGTTGAAAACATGACGACTACACATCGGCTATATTTATAATGATGTACCTGTTCAATGTTGCGTGGAGAAATATGAAGATGTTATAGTCATGATTTGTCTGTTGGACAACAGTAGTGGTAGAATAATGTCTTTTCCAGCAACACAGTTGCATGCATGGCACCATTTACTGCCTCATAAACCCGTGATGGTAGTTGGAGGTCATACAAGAGAACTCAAGCAATTATACTCCCTCCGTTTCAAAATATAAGATGTTTTAGGTTTGTGAAGTAAATGTATCTAGACATGTTTTAGTGTGTGTATTCGAGTGAACCTACACATTAAAAGATATCCAAATACATTTGCTTCACAAAGCTAAAACATCTTATATTTTAAAACAGAGGGAGTACTTATAAGGTGTCACCTGTCGTGGGGCCAAGTAGCAAGCTCCCATATAATAATGCCATCTAGGTTTCATGCAATTGCAACAACATTAACCAGGACATTTAATTCTCACTTCGAGCTGGCTCTTTGCACATATAGGGTCGGGGGGCATTGGGATATTACTTATGCTAATAGTGGTTCATGGGGCGTAAGCAAACACCATTCCACTGCAGCGTTGTCATGATTGTTACCGTGATGATGCTTTCTCCTTGTTCATGCATGATCGGTAGTTTTCAAAGGCAGCTTCCTCGTAGTGGAGATCGTCAGATCCTAGCATAAGCACTGTCCGTCCCTTGATTTTCATGGCAGTGTAGGCATAGTTCAATTCTTGCATATTTCTTCTACAAAACCTAGTTCCGGCAAATTTTTGATGGTCCAACTGCTTTAAACGTGTGCTCTGCTACTTGACTGCATCCGCCGCCAAAATGCCCACTTCATCGTTGGACTCTAATCCGCGCCGTGTACGTTGTTGCAACTGTACGTTTGTCCCAAATACAGTTGTACTGCTAGACTCGTCATAAGGAATCGTGGCATACATGCACTATCAATGATGGCATTCGTTTCACGATACTAGCTAGCGGAAGGAGATCAAACACAATTGAAGGAAAACAGCACAATATTTGAGATGTACATCTTTATTATCTTTATTATGTCACTACAGAATCAAGCAAGACGCCGACGGCTTTAGACCCTCGGCGTACAGAGATTGCCGTCGGCGTATAATACGCCGAGGGCTGCCCTCGGCGTATAGCCTCGGCGTAGACCTCCCGCGCGGAAGACCTGTGACCGTCGGCGTACGGACGGCCTTCGGCGTAGGAGCTAAACGCCGACGGCAGGAAGGTGGCTCTCGGCGTCTGGAACCGTCGGCGTATCTCTGTGGACGGACGACAGAAGGAAACGGCGTCGCTGCTACGCCGACGGCTAAACCCTCGGCTTAGGAGGCACGTGGCTGTTGCTCGCCTCAGTCCGAGTCTAGGGTAGACGCCGACGGCTAAACCCTCGGCGTATAGGTGACGTGGCACCACCTCGGTCCCCACCAGACTGGCTATACGCCGACGGTCTGACGCTCGGCGTAGGGTGGGTTAGACCCGACGTATGCCCCGGCATAGGCCTTGCCATTTGGCCATTCTGCACCCTCTACGCCGACGGCATTGCCCTCGGCGTATAGGTGCACAGTTTTTTTTTTTTTATTTGCAGTTTTGCGTTTTCGACAGTGCAAATAGACAGAAATACATATAAATTTATACATGCCATACACATAAATTCATTGCAAGTGCCATACACAAATATATATATAAATTCATACATGATCAAGTCGCGACACAAGTACCAACACGGAAGTATCGACATAGTTCTCGAGAGTACGAACACACAGTATCGACATAGTACCAACAAGGAAGACCTACAACTCTGGAGATGGGCTCGGGGTCGGGGTCCCGAGATCTCCCCTGGCAAAATAGGCGACGGATGATTTCCGAAATGCCCAGTAGAAGCTGCAGAAGAACCGCCAGGAGAAGCTCCAGTACCCGAAGTATCGCGAGAGGCACCGCGAGAACGGCCAGGAGAAGGACCACCGGGATGGACCGGTGTCATCTGACGCCCACCCCGCCAAAGGAAGATGTCGTTCCCTACATGTTCCCTAGATGTTAGCAACTTGCGAGGCAAAGGAAAGCGGCAACCATTGGTTTGGCAAAAAGAACTTACCGCCGTCGATGCGTAGTAGGTCCTGGCGAAAGTCTCCCTCGACGGCATCAATGCGCCGGCCCCGGTATGGGAGGAGGCTGCTCCCCTACATCGAAACTCGCTCCAGATCGCATAGCCATCATCGACGCCTGCAAGATAGTTTAGACGTGGGACTTGTCATCTTTTTCAAGCTAGGGGAAGTGGGACTTTCATCTTTTTCAAAAAGAAAGGTTCAGACTTACATGTAGATACGCCATGTAGGCCTGAGTCGCCTCCTGGTGCAGCCGAAAGGCCTCCTGATATTGCTCATGAGCCGCATCGAAGGCCGCCTCGAAAGCAGCCTACCATTTCACAAACAATGAATATCATCAGCACTTATCCATGCAGGACCGAAAGTCGCAAAGAGGATGGAAATGAGGAAAACTTACATCATATCTGGGTCGACGAGGCTGGTCACGAGGCGGGATAGGGGCGCTGTCAGGGGTGAGGACCGCCTTGAGGCGCGTGAAGCTCGTGGTGAGGGAATGCTTGACCTTTGAATTAAGCACCTTGAGACGGCCATGCTGCAACCCGTGCCCCGACAGGACCAACGACTCCTCGTCGGTCTCCGCGCGTCTAGGGTCATCCACCTCCGGGTGACGAGACTGCACCATCTGGCAGTAGTCCTCTATCTGCTCCCCGGCCTTGCCGTAGTACTGGGGGGGCGTCCGGAGGCGCCGAGGCGGGCTTCTTCCTCCGCATCATGTCATATACCGTGACATCGTAAATCTCCTCCCCTGGCGTGCCTCGGCCACCTGCATGACGAGAAAATAAATGTTATGCGTAAAAGTAGGAACATGACGGAAAATAAATGTTATGCATGATTCCATGTATGTACATACCATCTTCCCCCTGAAGCGATCAAAACTGCGGTTTCCCGCACAGTGTGTTCCACCGTCGCCTCGGTTATCCGAGTTCCGCATCGACACGGCTGCAAACTCCTCGTCTGCCCTGAGCCACCTCGTACTAACCAGCTCCGCCCATGCCTCTCGATGCGCCTCAGCCCATTCAGGGACAACCTGAAAATGCAGTACTCAACTCAAGATAATGCAATGGCAAGTTAACAGCAATATAGGATCTCATTAACATTTCACTCACCGACATGAAGTCATCCAGCGACATCTCGAAGTCGGGATTAGGATTCCGACCAACAATGTCCTCCTTCTTGACCCTCTTTCCCCTTTCAGCCCAGAACTGACTAGCGGCCCTTACCATGGTTGTACCACACCTGCGGTGTCAACTTCTCACAAGCTCCAAGCAAAGTCCGGTCCGCCCTCTGCGCATCCTCCTCATCCACGCGATAAAAGCACTTCAATCATGCATAAAACAATTGTGAGAGTCATGAGTTAGCACATTGGTTCATCACTATGAATGAAACTCGAGAAATATGTCTTACCCAAAACTTGGTGATCACAGCCTCAGCAGCTGTCCTGAAGCCTACGCCCGGAGCAGCCTGGTAGTCTGCCCAAGTAGTGGCTAGCTTCGGCTCGCCACCGGGGACCATGTCGAGGGGAGTGTATTTCCCCGGCCAGAACTTCCTAAGCAGAGCTCCAACCATGCTGTTAGGTAGGCGGCCCTTGCTCCCCGGTGCAAATGTCCAATTGCTGCACATAAATCAAACATTAGTACACATGCCAAATTGTTTATGACCAAAATGAAATGACATGTTCAAAATTGCCAAATTAGTACACTTACCTAACGCCATCAGGAATGATGAGGGTCTTCGCCTCCTGGGTCCTAGGCTCCTTCCTCTCATCGGGGACGCCCGATTCCCCACGAGTCCTCAACTTCTTCGGCCTCGCGTCCCCTCGTCCTCGTCCTCGTCCTCCACCTCGTGTCTAGACTCCGACTCGTGTCTAGAGTCCGACTCGTGTCTAGAGTCCAAGTCGTCCCTCTAGACGGCCCCTCCAGGAACAACTCAGGAGCAACGTCGCCAGAAGCGGAGGGTGGTGGGTCAAAGTCCACTCCTCCCCCGCCACCCGTCCTCGTCGTCCCCCTCGTCCTCCTCCCGCAGCGGCAAGATCGGGGTAACGCGGATTGGGAGTCGGCTCTCTCCCACTCCGTCTAACATTCTTCTTGCGCTGGTGCATCTCCTTAAGCAAGGTCGCCGAGTTTGCCTTGCCGCTGCTCATATTGTTCAATCACCTGCATTGAGAAAGAGAAAACAATTAAGCATGTTGACAAATAAATACTAAGTATAAAGGCATAATGCAAATAAGAAGTATGTTGACAATTAAGAAGTATGTTGACAATTAAGAAGTATGTTGACAATAAAAACCCTCACCAGTCATCATCACTCTCATTCTCAATTTCAATTTCATTCTCTTTCTCACTATCACTATCACTATCTTTTGAGTAGTAAGTTTGAAGCTCGTCGACGGGTGGAGGCTCATCGATGGGGTCATTCTCCGCATGTAACTTCTCGAGCATATTTATGTCCTTTAGATCCACCACTGCCTCACCACGAGTTTCTGCATCGTCTCCGAGGTCCTCAAGCACTACCGGTTCTAACTCAAAGTGACCAAAGTCCTCTTGCTCTTGATAGAAAATTCCCTCGTATGTTACAGGGTCAATGTTGTTGTAATCGTCCTCGGAGGGAATTGGTAGGTTACCATGTGGCGATACCTGGAACACGACTTCCCAACCCTTGAGCTCCGCTTTCTGGCATGGGTATGGCAAATAATAAACTTGCTTAGCTTGGTGAGCCACAACAAAGACATCGGCTCCGCTATAGGTGGTTGAAGGCCTAACTTCAACTAACCCAATAGACTTGGTACTTCTCTGTCCACCCCTTGGGTCGAACCAATGACACTTGAACACAACGAGATTGAGTTGTATGTTCGTACGATTGAATGTCAGCTCGTATACATTCTCTAGCCTTCCGTAGTAATCAAGGCCATCGGCTCCTCCGGTGAAGACCCCAGTATTTACAGTTTTTGGATTCGCTCGGCCCTTCTGGTGTGCCTCTGTATGGAAGCGAAATCCATTCACATCATACTTCTCATACTTCATAACGTCACGGTTACAACCTTGGGAAACACATCTCAACTCATCTGTCATCTCAACATTGCCATCAGCTCCCTATAAGTACAGTTCGAATTTATTGTGCATTAATTACGTGGAATAAGAGGGACAAGTCACGTTTTGCAATGTAAGAGAGACAGGTTAGAAATTACTTTTTTCATGAACCATGACGCAAAGTTTTTTTTTTCTGGGAGCACCCTCTTTCAGTAGAGTGTCCAACTCCGCGGGAGAGGGATCCGTCGTTCCCGACCACTGTTCGTCCGTGAATTCGCTAAAAGGAGAAAATAAGCATTAGACCGAGACCAGGTTAGTAGATGCAAAGTAATTTGTACACCATTTTACCTAATGAACTCGAGCACTTCCTTCATGTTCATAAGCACATAGAGCATAATGCAATCCTTCTCTTCCTTCTCCAATTTATATTTTTGTCCTCTACCGGCCTTGCCACCGGGATATTGGAATAGTTCGAGCTTGGGGTCATTCTTGGGTACATCGACATTGTAACGAGAGACCGGGTTATGCAGAGTGGGAACTTCATCAGGATAATACGTTGTCGCGGCGTCGGCCATCTCCCGAAGGCATGTTGCCTCGCCTATGCATGCTTCAATCTTGGCTTTGTTTCCAGTTATCCTCCGAATATACTTAAACTCTCTCTCAATACAGAACTGCCAACGAAACTGCACCGGGCCACCCAAGAGTGCCTCGTTCGCGAGGTGAACAATGAGATGCGCCATTGGAGTAAAAAACCCTGGCGGAAAGATCATCTCCAAATTGCATAGCAACTCTGGCACTTGAACCTGCAGCTTCTCAATAACCAGAGGACATATCTGCTTAGCACAGAGCGTGCGGAAGAAATGGCTCAACTCTGCAAGCACTCGCCAGACTTTCTCGGGGAGATACCCTCGAACCATCACCGGCATCAGCCTCTCAATCCATATATGATAGTCATGACTCTTGAGCCCGGTGACTTTTCCAGTCGAAAGATTAACTCCCTTACTTATGTTCGAACAATAACCATCAGGGAACATCACGACGTATTTGAGCCACTTGAATGCCTCCTTCTTTTGGGTGGAATCAAGGCAGAAGTTAGCATGCGGCTTGAACCAATTCTTTCGACGGCCAGTAGGAGGCTGCATGTATAATCTCTTCCTATCGCAGAGCTTCTCAACATCGACTCTAGCCTTGACATTATCCTTTGACTTCCCAGGAATGTTCAGGACTGTGTGAAAGAGGGACTCCCCGACATTCTTTTCGGTGTGCATCACATCGATGTTATGGGGAAGTTCGAGGTCCTTGTAATACTCGAGCTTCGTGAAGGCTGCCACGTGAGTCCAGTTGTGCGTTACACCATATCCCTCAAATTGATGGACATTTCCCGGCTCCGTAGGCACGAGAGCACGTAGCTCGGCATCAACAGCTGCACCATCGAACTTTGGCACCTCTTTTACTTCATGCACAACTTTGCCCTTCTTAAAGTTCTTTATGTCTTCTCTGAACGGATGCCTCCTTTTGAGGAACTGTCGATTCGTGTCAAACGCAACATACTTGCCACCTGATTTTAGCCAAAGGAACTCAAGTCGGTGCCTGCACACTGGGCATGGCCACTTACCAGCTGTACACCATCCGCATGTTAAGGCGTACCCGGGCATGTCATGCATGGTATACTGCAACCAAACTTTCATGTAGAAGTTTGTCTTTGATGCTCGGTCGTATGTCAACGTCCCGTGGTGCCAAGAGTGGTTCAAATCATCCACAATCGGCTGCATGTAGACACTCAAATTCTTACCCGGGTAGTCGGGCCCTGGAATGATCAGCGACAAAACATGGTCTTCCTCGTCATTAGGACTCCGGGAGGGAGATTGAGCGGAATAACAAACACGGGCCAGCAGCTGTAATTAGCAGTCGACATTCCATATGGATTGAAGCCATCTGTTGCTATCGCAATTCTGACATTCCGAGCATCAGCTGCCTTATCGGGGTATTTTTCATCGAAGTTCTTCCATGCCTTACCATCAGATGGATGTCCCATCTTCCCCTTATCGATTCTCGTCCCCTTCTTGTGCCACGTCATCTGTTTGGCGGTCTCCTCGCTCATGTAAAGCCGCTGGATTCTTTTTATGAATGGGAGATACCGAAGAATCGACTTCGGGATCTTGACTGTCTCACCTGACCATCCTTTCCCTTTACCTCTTCATACCTGGAGGCCTTACAAATAGTACAATAATTGTCCTCCGCAAACTGTTTCCAAAATAGAAGGCAACCTTTTGGACAACACTCTATCTTTTGATAACCCATGTTGAGATCTTTCATGAGTCTCCTTGTCTCGTGCAGGCTTTGAGGCAGACAATGCCCTTTCGGCAACATGTTACCAGTTGTTCTCAGACTAGCTTCGAAGCCGTTACGGGTGGTGGAGTACTGGGTCTTGTCGGCTAGACACTGAGAGATGGCATCGAGCTGAGAAATCGACGCACCGTCGTACAGAGGCTTCTTAGCCGCGGCCAACATATCATAGAAGGCCTTCGCAGTTGGCTCTGGTTCCTCCGGTTCTGGGGGTTCCTCCGGTTCTGGCGCTTCCTCCCATGAAGGTGGAATCCGGCATGTCGCCATGGATGAGATCATCTAGAAGGTCTCTGACCCCATCGTACCATTGCCATTGAGCCGCTGCCGCATGACGTCCCCTCTGTCACGCTCATGTCATCAAAGTCGATATGTGTGACGTAGTGAGACATATACCCATATTGCAGAAGGTGTTTATACATGTCATCTTTTCCTTGACGGTGACGCTTCAGCAACGACTGCAAGGGCAAAGTGCCCGAACCCGCCCCTTTGTAGCACGCGCTAACTCTTTCACTAACATTTGAGTCTTACATATCCACTCATCTGTTTTATTAGTCGCACTAACACGGCCACTGTACATCCATCCATTGTCAGCCATCCTCTGCTTTATTGCGAGCCGAACCAGAAACATAGCATTTCATATCAAATAGTACCATGAAATTAAAAGCATCATATTTTTATTTTTCTACCGGACAAAACGCATGCATCAACCTATAGCTCTACTAGGTGGGCTCCTAGCAGCCCCCGGATCCGTAGATTGAGTACGTTCTCCCTGCTCTACCCCGATCCGAGAAAGAATTTCGGCAGCACCTCCCCGTGTTCTCCCGATACACGTCTCAGCAAATAGCCGAGAGGGATGTGCATCCGGAGAACAACGGGGAGGTGTTGCCGAAATCCTGTCTCGGAACGGAGTAGAACAAGGAAAACGTACTCAACTACGCATCCGCCGGCTGTCCCGATAAATGCCGTAAGAGTTACGGTTCATAATATGCGAGACCACTAATGCATATTTATCCACGTAACCCTTACGGTCGGGAAGAGACGCCTAGGTAACGCGACATACTCGGTGATCTAGACACAAAAATAAAACCTAGGTACATGGGAGGGAGATTTATACCCTAGACGCGTGAGAGAATCGTCGAAGAAGATCCGGGACGCCCCGTCAAACACCCCCGCGACGCCGCCCCCCGTGTCCACCTCGAAGCATCGCCTGCATAGCGACAAAATGCAAACACAAACTTTTTACAATAGTGGTATAATAATATTACTTCACCATAAAGAACTAAAGTGCAAAAAAATATTTAACCGCTTTTACTTAGAATTTTATTGCAGCACACTACACTAAATCATACACTACACTA
>QXEO01001920.1:600000-827095 GCA_007115705.1 Dactylis glomerata | reverse complement strand
ACGGAGGGAGTACTACAGTACTTCTGTTTTTGTTTGAGTATAGTACTGATAGATAGCAACAATCTTGTTAAATTTAGTTGCTTACAATACATGGGCTGCGACAAGAATCTGGTGGTTTGACAGTAACGGACCTAGCTACTCGAACTGCACGTCTGAGTACGTAATTCTACACCAATGAGTGACTGATCCACTCCCCCTCGTGCAAGTAAAGAATTCATCAATCAATCAAGTCAGCTTTGCATTGTTAGCCGTCTGCTGGGCTAACCAAGAAAGTATAGAGGCCGCGGACCAGTATTCCAGCCCGCCATGAATACGGCCCAATATATCCAAAGCCAGTCTAGCGAGCCCAGCTGCACGGCACGGAGCACGTGTGCCCGTAGCACGGTAGCAGAAGCGTTCTCATCCGCTGACATGCCGATGCGTCCACAGGGTAGCGCGTCCACGCAGGCAGGCTGCCTTCCTCGATCTTCTGCTCGTGGTCGCATGGGGGACGGATCGGTCGCCGGCATGCACCGCCGTGTCACTCTCAGCAACGTTGCTTGCTGAGTCGCCATGCAAAAGTATCTCTCTCATGCCGTACGTGTATTTTGTCCGATGGTTTCGCGCGAGAGAATAACTCGGAGCACGTAATCTCTTAACCTAACAAGTGATTCAGTTTTTAAGTCATTTTGATTGTACAATTAGACACATTTTAACATATAGATACATCCATATATATCAAAAGTTAAGTCACTTATTGTGAAACAGAGGAAGTATATGATAAGTTAACTAAATTTAACACAAGAATAGATATCAAATATTTTTTTCCGTTTATACAAAATTCATGCTTCTCTTTAAACCACATAGTTTCTTCGTGGTACTTACATCCTTCACATGGTAGAAAATGTTAGGACTAATCTTAATATTTTATATCTGCATGTTTATATTTGAGTTTTGCATGTAGTTAGCACCACGGGAATGGTGAAAGACGTCGACGGCCAAATGTCGGTGCCGTCGGCGTAGGCTACGTTCCATGCAGGCCACGAAGCTGGCCGTCGGCGTAGAATGGCCATCGGCGTAAGGTAGCTACGCCGACGGCCTTTTCTACGCCGACGGCAATGCCCTCGGCATAGCTATTTTCCATTTTACCACATTAATCTTAGAAAAATTATAACTAAATCATTCTAATTCACAAAAATACAAATAATATATCAAAATTTGCAGAAAAATAAGATCTATTCATCTAAACCTTCCAAAATTTAGAACTAATTAATTTAATTAGTTAGGATTTTCAGTTTAGGGATTTAGGGTTTTGATTCAGTTGAAAGTCGAGAAAATTTGAACTAGAGCCGCATCATAATTTGCCCATGATTTTTCTAAAAAATTATTTTCAGGTTCATAAGTAGAAGTTTTATCAGAGATCCATAAATAGTTCTGTAAAATTCAACCCCTAGCTAAGAAGGTTCATGCCCGTCGTTTCAACCGCATTTTGAATCGAGCCTAACAGATTCAAAAAATATATAAAACCTTCGCATTGTGTCATGGTATGTGACCTAGTTATGAGGAAAAATAATAAACTTGGACTATTGCAAATATTGTAGAAACCCCTTCTCAGATATGACCTATCATATACGAAGTTTCATGGCTTTCAAGCCAGATGAGCTAGGTCATGACCCAAATCATGGAATAGTTTGTTCAAATGACCCCATATTGTGCACATGTGTGCATATTGGGATGGCAAACAAAGTTCATATTGGGAGTTTTCATTTTCTATGCATAGTTTTTTTTTCATTTTCTAAGTGTTAAGATTGGGTTTTTTTGTGAAGGAAGTACTGAAAATACATTACAAAATTATACCAACCTAATTTTCAACAATAGTAGGAAACATTTTATGTATATATCACCATTTTTTTGTGTGTATGAAGCTTTGCATTAACCTTTCACAAAAAAGACAAACTCTTGCCGATTCAGCAGGAAGCGAGGTACATTTGAACTACAACTGTATCATAGTTTGCCCATGTTTTTATCAAAAAATCAGTTTTAGGTTCACAGATAGATGTTTTATCATAGATCCATAAATATTTCTGCAAAATTCAACCCCTAGCTAAAAAGGTTCATGCCCGCCGTTTCGACCGCATTTTGAATCGAGCATAAGAAGTTCAAAAAAATTCAAAAAAATGTAAAGCCTTCGCATTGTGTCATTTTATGTTACCTAGTTGTGAGGAAAAATAATAAACTTGAACTATTGCAAATATTGTAGAAACCTCTTCTCAAAAATGACCTATCATGTACGAAGTTTCATGGCTTTCAAGCCAGATGAGCTAGGTCATGACCCGAATCATAGAATAATTTGTTCAAATGACCCCATATTGTGCACATATGAGCATATTGGGATGGAAAACAAAGTTCATATTGGGAGTTTTCATTTTCTATGCATAAAAAAATCAATTTCCATTTTCTAAGTGTCAAAATTGGGTTTTTTTTTGTGAAGGAAGTACTAAAAATACATTACAAAACTAGACCACCATAATTTTAAACAATATTAGGACATATTTTATGTATATATCACCAATTGTTTGTGTGTGTGAAGCTTTGCATTAACCTTTCACAAAAAAGACAAACTCTTCCTAATTCAGCAGGAAGCGGGGTAAATTTGAACTACGGCTCCATCATGGCTTCCTCATGATTTTTTTGAAAAAATCACTTTTGGATACACAACATGTTATTATATTAGAGATACACAAAGAGTTTTGCAAAATTCGACCCCTAGCAAAGAAGGTTCATGTGCGCCGTTTATCAACGAGGTAAAGCGAGGGTTAACGGAGTAAAGCGGGGGTATAGCATAAGAAAACTATGAAAAAATTGTTTATCATGTAGACTCGTTAGTATTTGACATAAGAAGACTATGTGTGAAGGTTTTCCTTTTTTTGATTTTTTTAATTGTTTATGATTTTTTCAATGTAAATCTCATTAGTTTGAGATATCACTCATGATACATTAATAAATTTAAAAATGAGCATAAGAAATCCAAAATTAAATAAAACATAAAAACATTACATATGGATGTCATATTTGGATTCCTCTCATTTTTCTTATCGATTTAGACATATAATTTGTCAAATTTTGATTTACAGATTTAAAGATATAAATTACTCAATATATTTATTAATTATTCATTGTTATTTACTTATTATATAGTTTGAAATTCAATATATTTATTACTTATTTATTGTTATTTACTTAATATATAGTTTGGAAACTTAAAACCAATGACGTGTGACATAGTGGTATAAGGGTTAATAGGATTGATATGGTAGTATTATCAACAAGGTATAATTTGCTTCGTGGACACTCATCCGGATGGAGTAGTGTGAGGATGAGTGACCGACCGGGAAGTTTGACTAAGACTTAAATTTGACCAAAGATTAAGTGTAATTAGTGTTAAAAATATTCCAATTGAGAGATTAGCGAGTCAAACAATTAAAAAAATTAAAAAAATCAATTTTTTAATTTTTTTAAAAAAATATAAATAGGCTATGTCGACGGCTTCGCCGTCGGCGTAGCCTACGCCGTGGGCAAACGCTACACCGATGGTAAAACTGAGCTCCATCGGGGGGCATCTACGCCGAGGACAGCCCTCGGTGTATACTATGCCGACGGTAAAACATGGCTACGCCGAGGGCAATTGGTCGTGGGCGTATCTCTTCATTCCTGTAGTGTAGATGTGATCGTTGTAATCAGTTTTAGAGCCGGCCGGCAAAGTGTAAGTGTGATATCGTACGAAGCCGGCAAGTATTCGGCCGGGCCGTGCGAGGCGAGATGCCAAGATGGCGCTGCGCGATGCGGCGTGCATATGGCGAGATACCGAGGCGCTTGAAGCTGTTGTACAAGAGCTCAGAACAACGAGTTACATAAGAGCCATCCGAGTGCATCGGTGGTGTTTAGAGTTAGTTTTTGGTGTTTGTTATCCAGCTAGCTGCATGTGCATCAAGGCCAGTTTGACCGTGGAGAAATTCCAGGAGCAAAGACGTGGTCATGGAATTAGTGCATGAGTTAGTGGATAGAGACTAGGGCGTGAGTCGCATAAAAATAGGATTAGGTAATTTGTTGGCCGGTGTGGTGCTTAGGATCGTGTGCGTTTGTGAGTCTATTTAAAGGCAGTGTAAGCATGTTTCCACTTGATAAGAAATACAGAGAGGAGAAAAGCGTCAGGCTGTGTGAGGCAGCTAACACCAAATCATCGTATATATGTATTGTTTAGGGAGTTGTGAGAAGCTGCTTAAGGTAGAAGAAGGAGCTGAGAAATTCAGCTCCTACATTTGGTATCAGAGCTTTCTCAATCCGCGGTGACACGACAGACTCCATATAAGGTGGAGGACGATGGCACAGAGGTGAACGCCATTGGTAGCGCGATGCCGTTGGTGGCTTATTGTGGTGCGATGCCACAACGATGATGGCGTCGATGACTCAGAGTGTAAGAGATGAGATAGATGTTAAGGTTGGCCGTCTCAGAGAAGATGACTCAACTGTTTTAGATCGGAACACACATCTAGAAACTCCTACTAAATTTAGAGCTCCTTTTTATGATATCTAAGAAATACTGGAATAGATACAAACACATAAATATATCTTAAATTCGACCGAATGGTACAAAATAATCTATGAAAACTTGGAATTTTATTCCTTTTAGTTTTCTATCATGTAAAAGACTTTGGTTCAATCAATAAAGATTAAGAGGTTGTCAAAAGGAAAACAACTAAAACCACTTCCTTTGCAATATATGCCTCAAATTTAGTGCAATCAATTTTTTTTCCATGCTCAATGTAATAATCACATAAAAAAAATTAATGTATATTAATATTAGTTGCATTATCGCATAGATAATTTCCTGACTACCATAAAATCACTATGATACTAGTCATGATCACATGTTGAGAGAATCAATATTAATTATATAAAACTATAAAAGTTTAATATAAAAGAATTATAGTTGTTTGCTCTTACTCGTCAAGACCCATCAATTGTAAGGACAGATCCTAAGGGTTATCCTGCCTCTGACGGCCTAGGCGAGGAGGAGATAGGCAATTGAGGGGCTAGTGTGATGGTGAGCTCGAATAGTCGTTCGCTGAAGCGATTAGATCTACGTGGAAGGGAAGGTTCAATTGACTTGACTTATATGGGGAACCATTCTCGTTCGGGGTCGAGGTCGCCATTAAGGTTGTCACTCAAGTTGTGGGGTCATGTTGTGTTGATTTCATAAGCATTGTCAGACCCACTGTCCAATATAGATACAGGACACTGATCATGTTGCCAAGGTTGCGCCCGATGCTTAGAATGTATACATGCTAATTTGCATCATAGTTTGCAAATTAGTTCCACTTTTATGTGACAGAACAAGCCAATTACTATCATTCTGATTTGCAATTTAAATAAGTGAGTGAGTAATTCTACAAAAGTGAGTGACTGATCGACGCGTGCAAGTAAAGGATCCGTCAATCGAAAGTCAGCTTGCACCGTTAGATTTATTCCTTTTTTGAGGGTTTGGACGCGTGCAAGTAAAAGGATCGGTCAACCGAAAGTCATCTTGCCGCGCGTATCATGTGTCAAAACTGCATCCTGGAAAGAAGTGTGCTCTCCCCCAGGCGCGCCGCTCAGCTTCACCGGTGAACCTCCCCTTCTCCGCCGGCGGCTCTGCCGCTCGGCATGGGGAGGGGAGGGGATCCTGGCCTATAAATAGCTTCTGCTTTTGGCCTTTGTGCCATAGTTAGGGTGGAGGACCATATCTCGCCGGCCAGATCTGGTTCTAGGCGTTGTCCCTCTTATCCCTACTCTGGGAGTCGGAGTTGGAGATGAAGATCTTGTCGGCCACCTTCTCAAATAAGGGCGTGGTGTCTTCTTCCCTTCCTACTGCCGGTTTCTCGGCTTGTCCTCATTCTGGTCGGCCGTGGTGGTGGGAGGAAGGGGACTTCCAGGCTCGTGTGTGGTGGAGGTGAATATCTCGACGGCTGGGTGTCTGGTTCGGTACTAGCGCGCTGTACCAACCAGTTCTCAGCCGAGCTCGTCGGTGGCCATCCGTGGTGGAGGTGTTGATGTGCACCGTTGTCGATCATCCAGCGCGGCCATCTTTGGTGCTGCAGCTACCGCGCTGTCTCTTCCCTCCCGGTCAGCTATGGTAGCGAGGAGGTGGGGGTTGACTGTGTGGTGTGCGCTTCGAGCCTCTTCTCCTAGCCGGCCGTGGAGGCAAGGAGGAGTAGAAGCTTGATGCGCTGCTGCTTCGAATGGAGGTGGGTCAGGTTCAAGCGCCGTTGGCTGTGGGGTCGTCACCATCCACCCCCTTTGTTATCCGCCATGGTGGTGGTTCGAAGGTGTTGGGCTCGGCTTCATCGTCGCCTGGGCGCAGCGGGCTTCCAAGAGGAGCTGTTCTCCGGTGGCTATTGGCGGTGCATCTCTGCCTTCACGCCGGACTCATAGGATGAAGGGCATCCGCTCCCCGCTGCCCCAGTTGCTCCGTCTCGGCGTTCCCTGCATCGCTGGCCCAAGTGGTGTCGTCCCTGGCGCTGCTGCTGCAGCCGATCGGAGCTCCGTCGGTTTCCTAGAGGAGGATGAGCAGGGACCTGATAGTGTTCTGAGTTAGTCGCAGGGTCCTCTTTGCAAAGTTGCAAGGCTTGTTTTGTATTTCTCCTTATTTGGTGAGCCTCTCTGTAATTTTTGCACCAACGATATGAATGGCAGCATTTAGTATCTGAACCCGCCATGAATACGGCCCAAGCATCTCCGCAGCCTTCCGAATCCTGCCCGTCGCGGCGGTTCGGTTTCTAGCGAGCCAGGGAGCGGACCACGTGTGCCCGTGGTAGAAGCGTCTCATCCGCTGACGTGCCGACGCGTCCACACGGTAGCGCAGCCACGCAAGCTGCCTTCCTCGATCTTCTGCTCGCGGTCGATCGGTCGCCGGCTTGCACTTGCACGCCGCCGTGTCATTGTCAGCGGCGTTGCTTGCCGAGTCGCCATGCTCGAGCACGAGTGACTCCAAACTCATCGACGATATGCTACCGAAGAAGAACTCCCAGTTTGGAGGAGCGGCTGCCCTCCAGCTTGGTTGATCCCCAACATGCATGCCGACGAGGTGTCGCTCCAAATCGACGCAGCATCGGCGTTACCGTTCCCACAACCTCTAGATCCACAATAGCAAGATTTAGACCTTCTGCCTCCCTCGCCTCGATGGCCGGCCGAAGGAGAAGGCCAAGCACCAAACTGTGACATCCAGAAGCCGTCCTGCCAATCCCCAACATCAAAAGGGGCCGCACCAGCCTTCCTCCTCTCCTCGCCACCAAGGCTAGCCGGAGGATGCCTGCTAGCGCCGCCATTTGACTCCAGGTCGAGGCAACCTCGATGGCTACAGAACAAGGGTCGACCAACAAGGGCCAGCAGATCTGAGCTATCGTCGAGCTTTGTTGAGGGGGATTGCGGTGACGAAGCGTCGGCCACCTCTATCTCCATCCTCTGGAGCACCATGGCTAGCATAAGAAGCCACCGGACGCTGCTCGCAAGCTCCGGAGCCAAGATTCCCACCGGTATACCGCCATACGACCCGTGGACAATACAAACCCTACACCTACTAAAACTACTATATACACTTCGACGACCTCTCTCCATCCCACTCTGGTCGTCCAGGCCACCGGAAGAGAGAGTGGAGGCCCCAGCGAAGCAGAAGCCATGCACAATTACTGTAGCAAGCTAGGAGAGGGGAGGGGAATCATTTCAACCATAGCTACATAGATATTTTTTTGAAAACGGTTCTACAATTCAAACAAGTTATACACACAAAAGTATGTGTTACAAAATCCTGCATATTTCCTTTGAATCAAATAAGCCCTGCAAAGGTTCGTAGAAAAATTCTATGGAGTTCTTTTCTAAACAACAATTTTGGTGGTTATAAAAAGTATCATCTTCCTTGAAAGGTTCATTTTGAGTTCTTGTGTTTTCTCTAGTTTTTGTGTTCATAGTTTCTGCTCTCAAAGAGTTTTCATTACCATATGCGTCTCTTTCCTATGCATTGTTGTTTAGTTTTCTTCTTAATATACATCTAGAAATAAGCTAGATTAGTTGTCTTAAAATCTACTCGCTCCGATCAGAAAAGGTTGTCAGTGTGCTAGTACAACTTTGTATTAAGGTGTATTAAATCATCGATAATCTTTTCCGATGGAAGGGAGTATTTATTTTATTTTAAGTTAGGTAAAGGTTGATGGTTTGTATATTCACGCTTGCTTCGTTGTTTTTCGTATAATACAAAAGTAATACATGCTCAACAAGAAACCATTTCATGCAGTCAAAATAGACTCACACAACGTTCAACTATATTACTATTTGAATTCTAAAAAAAACAATTTCAAACATCTAAATCTGCACGGAACCAATGTATCCACGCATGGATAGAAACAGTGGGAAAAGCGTGTACAAATTCAAATGAAAACAACCCCACTGCAAAATGCCAAAACATGGGCGAGAGCAAGCACGCAAGCAACGAGATTTTTCTCTCTTTCCCTCCCATTGATCCCATCTCTTCTCTCTTTCTTCCCCACAAACAATCCCCTCCTCACCTCCGACCTCCATGGCTCCACCTCCACCTCCACCTATATAGGAGCCCTCCACCGCCCATGCCTCCATCTCTCTCTTCTCCTTCTCTCTCTCGTTGCCGCCTTTCCAGCGCCAACCACGCTATCATTAAACAACGGCTAACTCGTGCGCAGCGATACGGCCGCAAAAGGCTTAACCTTGCGCCGCGGAACCCAAGATCGAGGAGGGAGGACGAGGTTTGGACTCGGGGAGCGCGGCGCCATGGACGCTCTGAGGTTTCTGGGTGGCGTGCGGCCCGCCGCGCCGCCGCAGCCTCCGGTCGCGCCCGCCTCTGTGGCGCCGCCGCCGGTACAGCGGCAGCCGCGCCTGTGGCCGCGCGGCGAGAGGCAGGGCGCCGCCTCGGGCGGCGAAGTTCGCGGCGGCGAGGAAGCCGGGACGAGGCCCGACGCGGAGGATCGGAAGCAGGGCAACTGGGTGCTGCAGATGCTGCGGGTGCAGCCGAGGTGGGTGGATGCGGCGGACGCGGAGGCAGCCGGCGGTGGCGGAGGCAGGGGAGAGGACGATGAAGAGCCGGGCGTCGTCGGAGGCGAGAGGTGCGCGTCGTGCGGCGGCGGAGGCGAGGAGGAAGGCTGCGCTGTCGGGGCGGACGAGTTCGACGGCGAGGTGTTCGACCGCGCGTCCTTCTCGAGGCTCCTTCGCAAGGTGTCGATCGAGGACGCTAAGGAGTACTCCAGGATGTCCTACCTCTGCAACATCGCCTACATGATCCCCAAAATTCAGGTACGATCATCGCAGCATTGCCATTTTCCCTGTTTAATCACAGCCAGGCAACCCCTCACGAATTCCCCGTAGGTGAAGATTATAGAGTTCCTTTCCCTAATTTGTTCATGCTGTAAATTTCCACATTGCTGCAGGACTGCAGGTAGTGGTATTTTTAGGAATACGAAGCTACATTTAGTCTGTTTTGGTTTTTACTGTACGTCTTTCTGGGAGACGGTGAAGTACTACTTGTTTTACTTATCTGTAAACTGTGCTTCGCCACTCCCACCATTTGTGATTCTGCTCCAATTTTGGGATCCTCGAATTAGAATATTTTGAGCTATACCATGGTTTCATTTGTCTTTCATTGTCCGTGAATTGTCACTTGGCTTAAGCTATTTTTGGATGAGGTCATGATGTTATTAGTTACACAGTTACTACCTTATTGTTCCTCTATCTGATGTAAATACATTTTCATGAAAATTTGATACTCGACTCAAGTTTTCCTATCACTGCAACATAATGCTTCCTTCTCGTCCATGTCAGCCAAAATGCCTGCGCCGGTACAGCTTGCAGTTTGTGACAACATCAGTACAAGAGAAGGACAGAGCTAATCCTGATCAGAAACAAGAGCAGAGCACTGAGAAAGGTGAATCGCCCGATAAAAAACCTGAAGTTGTCAAGAATGCTGCCCTGGAGAGCAAGGAGGAAAAAGGAAATGGCCCAGTGATAAACCCTTTTGTTGCATACCAAGTCATGTCGTCTGCTGCCTCATATTTACATTCCCGGGCAATGGGCATCAATCCCTTTGGTTCCAGAAGTAATGGTAAGAATGATACGACCATCATGGCCATTGTGAATGGCGAGAACGGTGAAGGTTTAACCTTGGACGAAGCCTCATTTGTGGCCACAACAAATTCAGTAACTTCCATGGTTGCTGCCAAGGAAGAAACAAGACAAGCTGTTGCAGATGATCTAAATTCTTCAAGATCCTGCCCTTGTGAATGGTTTATTTGCGATGATGATCAAGGGAGCACAAGATACTTTGTAGTACAGGTACAACTCTTACCTGATACCTCATGTACTTCTATCCTAGCATGTTTGTTGATCCTGCAGCTTATCTTGTTTGTTTTATTGGCAGGGCTCAGAGTCGATCGCTTCTTGGCAGGCGAACCTACTATTTGAACCCGTCAAATTTGAGGTATGCCACTTAGCTAGATGTAAACAGTTCTAATGCTGACATTCAGTCATGTAACATCTGTAGCTTCATTTAGTTATGCATCATGGATACACCAAACGAATTCAATGATGCGTAAATGTCTGCATGCAGTCTAGATGTATAATGGAACAATGTCACACATTTATGTAATCTCTATACATTTGTTATGCACTCCAGGGACTCGATGTGCTCGTTCACAGAGGAATATACGAAGCTGCCAAAGGAATGTATCACCAAATGCTGCCATATGTAAAATCACACTTGACAACTTACGGTAAATCTGCAGCATTGCGATTCACTGGTCATTCTCTTGGTGGAAGTCTGGCTTTGCTTGTGAATCTAATGTTATTGATGAGAGGGGAGGCACCTACTGCATCATTGTTGCCTGTTATCACATTTGGTGCTCCGTGCATCATGTGTGGCGGTGACCAGTTGCTCCGTAAACTTGGGTTGCCAAAAAGTCATTTGCAGTCGATCACAATGCATCGGGATATTGTTCCTCGAGTATTCTCGTGCAACTATCCTGACCATGTCGCCAACATTCTGAAGCTTGCCAACGGAAATTTCCGCAGTCACCCATGTCTTACAAACCAGGTGCGCTCATGTCTGATGACCTATTTGTGTTGTGACACACATGATAAATCAGTCTCTTAAACAATAGAGACCCACGACTGCATTTTTTGTTGTTGTAACTCTTTCTCTGTAATTCACTGCAGAAACTCTTGTATGCCCCAATGGGTGAAGTCCTCATCTTGCAGCCGGACAAGCGGCTATCCCCACACCACCACCTTCTCCCACAGGACAGTGGCATCTACCACCTGGGCGATTCAGCAGGCATCTCCCTGAAACATCTCCAGTCCGCCATGTCAGCCTTCTTGAACTCCCCGCACCCGCTGGAGATCCTCAAGGATGGCGGCGCCTATGGCCCCAAGGGCTCGGTGTACCGTGACCACGACGTGAACTCGTACCTGCGGTCAGTCCGTGGCGTGGTGCGCAAGGAGGTGCGGCGCCTCCGGGAGGTGGAGCGGGAGCGGTGGCAGCTCCTGTTATGGTGGCCGCTCGCCGTGCATGGCATGCTGACCAGCGGCATTGGCCAGGGGTGGTTCGGCGAGTTCGCGGATGCCATGGCAACGGGAGGGAGGGAGACGACGAGGAAGCTCCAGCAGAACGCGTCCCTGCTGGTGACCTTCCTGTTGCCGGTGAAGCTACTCGTACTGGGGGCTCTCCTGGCAGTTATTAGATTGAGCTCATAGATGATACGGTCCGTTCGTTTCGTTCGTTTGCACAGCATACATGATTCTTTTGTCCGAGCTAGAACGCCACATTCGTGTCGTTATCAGAATGCTCGGATGCTGCCTCTGTTCAGGTCCATCAGCAAAGTGTATGTATAGCGCTCCTCTAACAGAAAGTCTCAGATTAGACAAAAGTCCCATCAGCAAAGCTGAAACTAGCATGATCTCTTATCGTCGTTGCCTCATGTGCTCCTTATCTATTTGCGACTTTGCGCCAGCTTATGAGGCAAAATGAGGTCCAGCTGTTCGAGATCATCTCGAACTGATTCTAAAATGGAGTACTACCTAGCAAGTATAGTACTTGCCAAAATCCTACATTACGTGCGTGTGAACACATGGGCTTATCACTTAGGTATCGCTTAATTAGCAAGGAGCCACAAGAGAGTCCATGTTCGGTGTACGTTCGTTCAGGGAGGGAGGACAGGTATCCTATTTTCCTTGACAAGCAACATGCAGGGGATGCAACGCGTGTAAGCAGGAAAACACAACCCAGAGATAGAGAGAGATTCCAGCCATGGAATCAGGTTGACGAATTGCGTTGCTTGCTGAGGTTTCCCCGGCCGTGGATCGATTACGTGCCAGGGGAGTGCATTCCCTGTACCTACCGTTTTGAAACTTCAGTGTAGTTTGGTTGTATCATTCTGCTACAGTAATAACCGTAGAACGTCAAGCATGTAGTTGGAGTGACGGAAAATCCAGCAAGAAAAGCACTCGTCGCTTGCTCCCACTTTCAGCCGAGCGCACCAATTGGCCTTTTGGGTGATCTCGAAAGTGAAGATCTTCTCCTCCGATGGAAACCCATTTCAGTCGCGTATGTATACATCGTTCCTGACTGAGTTGTCATCTCCCCATTTGTTCGCAGCTCCGCCACATGATGATCGGACGGAAAGCGACGAGTGAATCAGCTCAGAAAGTTCCAGACGAAAACCACTCCTCAATCCGTCAGTCGTCAATCGTCAAGCTGGAATTCGAATCGCAGATGGAAACGATCGATGAAAGGAAACCTGGGCTCTCTTTCCAAACGACGCTGTGCTCTTTTGTCTGACGCATGCGAATGGGAACCTTCGCCGGCGGGGGCGGGTGCCGACAAGCGCGGGGGTCGCCGTCGGGCGGCCGGTCGTGCCGATCCGGCCACCAGGGCGTGGCGTACCGATCCCATCCATCGGATTCTCGTCTATTTGTCTCGCGTGGCTCGCCGTGTTGCCGGCCCTATCCGCCTCGCGCGGTTGAACATCCTGTGGTGGAGGACGACGGGGGAGACCGACACGGCCAAGCAAGGATAGATCCAGCTCGAGCCGGCCGGCAACTGCGAAACTTGCACGGAATGCACGCGCTCGCTCGTCTTCTTCCTTTCCAATTCTGACCGCCGGAGTGGCCGACTGTCAAGAAACGGTCCGGTTACGTTTGTGAGATGCATGGTTTTGACGAGACCTGGAAAAACCACGAAGAATGTTATTTTACTCTAAAAATATTGTTACTTTGATCAAGTTGGTTAACAATAAATAAACCACAAATCCACCATTACAATATATGGACATGTCTAGATTTCATGCAACTTAGATTTAACCAACCCTTAGTCAAGTGACCTTATGTAAGTTTCAGTTATTCACAAAAGAAAAACTAGTCGTAAATCATGTGCAACTTACAGAAAACACGAATATCAATGCAAACTCAATGATTTGAATTTTTTCAGTTAGAACCTATATGCAATTAGAAAATCGCAGTTGCTACACACTTACAACTAGAGAAATCTTAGTTGCATCCCACTTACAACTAGGATATCTTACTTGCAACTAGGAAAATCTCTTACAAGCCACTTGTAACTGTAATATTAGCACGTATCACGAGACAAATCTAACTGCTAAGCACGCGATATATAATAGTTGTTGTGGTATAACAAATTTTTTAACCGGTTGTGATATAACATTAAGGCTCCTTTTTTAAAACCACGGTATTCCAAAAAGGAAGTATTTCAGTGCATGGACAAGGGGGACTGTAGTTTTAGAGAGTACTCTAGTTTAGAAAAAGAATGTATGGCAAACAAACTACAGCTTTTAGAACACTTTAAAGTGTTCTATAAAACCACAAGATTCATTAGATCCAAACACCTTAAAGTGTTTAATACTTCCATATTTTTAGAAACTAAAGTATTTCATATAATACTTAATTAAAAATACTTTGATGCCAAACGGAGCCTAAAACCAAAAACAAGGGTAGACCCACAAAAACCTTTGAGAGGGGACAAACAATGTGACCAGGGACATTTCTTGTGTAAGTTCACATATTTTGAATATTTTCTTCCAGAAGTCAACAATCTATATTGAAGTTTCAAATATTGAGTGAAACCAATGCCCTCACTCGCTACTACTTGGGTCCACCCCTGATCGCAAACAAGCACTTTAGAATGTGAATTTAATGTTATCAATATTTGGTCACATAACATACATATTATTAGAGTAATTATTTGTCCAAGACTTATCGAAAATAAAAGCTATAATAAAATAAAACGAAGGAAGTATAAAACATATAGAATACTAATATAAATTATGAACACATATTTCATAATATATCTAGTGATATTGATTGTTGATTTTTTAAATAAACTTGGTCAAACTTACATATATTTGACTTAAGAGGATAAGTAGGCCTTATAAACCCGGGTGGAAAGAGTACTCTCTAATAATTGGTTGAAAGATTAAGTTAGTTGTTAGCAAAATTAATTTCTAGCCTTAACTAGAAAATGCTAGTCTCAGTAATCACAACAATTCGTTACTTCTTATGTTTAGAAACTATAGAGAACTAAAGGCTCTATACGAGTGGCATAGACTTCGTGTAATGCATGATAAAGCACCCTCGGGAGCTCATCGCTAACTCGTCTCTATGCCTATTTGATCAACAAAACTATCTCCTTCTCTGCAAGAGAAGCAATCTTGTTCTGTTCCTTGCCACCTTGGCTCTCACCGAGTCACTATCCTGTCCACATGAGTACTTCATGTGTTATTCCTGTTCACTATTGAGTTCTTTTTCTCGACCAAAATTGTTTCTCTAGTTTCCCGGTGTCTACCCTATCATTAGGTCTTGACATACAACCGGCTAGGAATAAACAACAGTAGTCCAAATCCACAACACAGTCCAGTCATTGTCAGCTTACAATTCTATCCCCACAGCCCATAAATAGACCTGTACTGAACTGGCAAAAGCGGAGGCCTCCGATGATCCAAACCTCCCAATCGCAAGTTAGTTTTGATCTTCCTTTCTCTCCGAGGGAAGGAAAAGTTGAGTCCGATCACCACAACCCAGAAATGTCAAGTCCAAATGCGACTTCTCCTTGCTGTTTCGATCTTCAGTCCAGATGAAGGCCTTGCTTGCCAGGCATGCAACCGGGGGCAGCAGGAAATGTCTAGAAGGTCGACTTGGTGTTCAGACAGGAATTCCGGACCAATAAACGACTGCCAAATTTACTTCGGCAACTTATGTGTGTGCTTCCCTTTCTGTCTCTGAAAATGCTTCTATTTTCTGTCCTCCTGATAAGAACGTCTGCATAATGCCCAATATCTGACTCAGGCTTAAAAGAGTGTAAATAAGTGCGGTACGCCTTTGGTTCCAATAGTATAAGATCTTGATCTGCAATCTTTTGATGCAACCACACTGGCCGCTGGACTGTACTGCTAATAGCATATTGATCTACCTAAGAAGACTACATGGACTACACTGCAAAATGTTGAATCAATCCAAGGTTTAGCAAACTATTTTAGATGCACAGAAGTTTCAAGAATCACATATGCAACTGTAGCAGCCAATTGCAACAGATGCAAATTGGAAACAAACATTCCACTAGCTGACAGGACAAACTGCGTTAGCAGAAACACTCGCCATGTCTACAGAAGATCCCATTGACCACACTGCAAGTGGTAAAATCATCTTACAGGCAAAACAAATAGACCCCACCAGACTGATCATCATCAACTTACAGGCTCTCCTTATCACCAATATAAACCTTTTCTTACAGCTTCAGTTTTATCAGAAGTGAGGAGATCGACAACAAATTATCACCATTAGGTTTGATCTTCATTTCTCTCGAACGAAAGGAAAAATCGAGTCTGATCACCACAGCCCAGGAATGCAAACTCCAAATGCACTGATAATTAGCATACTGCTTTACTTGAGAAGGCCAGATGGATTACACGGCTGAAGAAGGTTTAGCATACTTGAGAAGGCCAGATTGACAAGGTGGCAAGAACCACAGACGCAAATGTAGCACCAAAATCCAACAGATACAAGTTTTTTTTTTTTTTTTTTGAACAAAGAAAGGACCCGAATGGTCCAGAGCTGCACTTAATCGGTGGGACAACATTTTACATGGAGGGCCTCAAAAGTAAACAAGACTACAACAAAGCCCTCAACAATTACAGAAAGAACCCTACATAAAATATAGAAACTGCAATCGGGTCCTTCTCCACCGAGGATGATGATGCGGTCGACGCCACGGCCGCCGGAGTAGCCACCGGGGACGAAACCACTTGGTGACAGCTCGACGATGAACGCCGCAACGGAGCCGCTGAAGGGCCTCCTACTTGGCTCGCCGGCCAGGAGGTTGAAGGAGTAGGGCCGCCTTTCGGCCATATGAAGCACAGGCGAGACGGCGTCTGCCGTCGTAAATCCTCTGCTAGTAACTCCGGGGATCTTGTGCAGCACCTCAAGCAGGAGGGCGCGACGTCTTGACAGCCAAGACCACATCTTCAGCTGCCGGCCACTCTGAAAACCCCTTTGTGCTATCGCCATGGTAGCACTGCAAGAGAGATTCAGAGAAGGGAAAATCTGCAGATTGGACAACGGCCACCAAAGAATGAGGCTCCGCTCCACCAAATCAGGAGAATGAGTCCCACATGACCACTCTTTCCCAACCACCATGGCCAAGAAAAGGATGCTGTGCTGGTTGGTGGATCCTACCTAGGTTTTCTTGCTCGCGCATGTGCTTACACCAGCCCATGTACGGACGGTTGGATAGTTGCAAAAGGGAGTCTAAGTTGGTAATTAGGCATTTCACACGCTGAGCTGACAGATAAAATTTGCTGAAATACTTCCCATGTCTACAAATGATCTCAGTAACCACATTGTAACTAGTAAATCATCTTACACACAAACAATCAAATAAATAAACCCACACCAACACCTATGATTATCATCAACTTACAGGCTTTCCCTACCACCAAGATAGAACGTTTCTTAATGTTGCAGGTTTCTCCAAAGCATCAGGAGAGTGACCAAGAACCAAACCTGAACATTGCTACTGAATACAGCAGGAAGGCCTTTCACTTGATGTACTGAGACATCCATTTGAACCCTTCGCCATAGCCCATCTTGCGGACAATGCTGCACATGAAGACCTCCAGGGGCCGCACATTCGAATCAGCTAGGTTCACATTGCCCTTCCCAGTGGTGAAGTTGCTCAGTCCAAGGTAGTAGCGCAGCTCCTCCTCGGATGCTGCGATAGGTATGTCAATCTTGTTACCCAGTACAAGGAAAGGCACCTTTGCTAGGGAGTCATCTGAAAGAAGGCCATCGAGCTCCTTCTTTGACTCTGCGAACCGTTCCTTGTCAGCAGCGTCCACCAAGTAAACAACAGCATCGACCTATCAGACAAATTAAGAATTAAAAGAAGCCAACAGAATCATATGGCCATAAAATCTAAAAATTAAAAATATTCACAGATTACAACTAAACAGCCTGGGCCAGTATTTATTCAACAAGGAGAAAAAGTGGCAGAAGCCGAGCAGCGTTCATTAGTTTGGATGAATTTCTGAGTAATAAACAGTCCTCGTGCTTCCGCAATACATGAAAAGGGTGAATCCTCTCCGCTATTACTCAGATGTGACTTTTGTGACAACATAGAAATGTTCAGATGTTGTACTTGTGAGCATTTAGTCACTGAAGTAGGATATCCTTGTGCACAAGATGGTTGTATTGCATGGAGGTCAGTGTGGTGGCATGCTAAATTGTTCATTCTGGCCTACTTCAGGGTGAAATGGCTTTTTTTCATCTTCACGAGTAGGCAATCCAACCATTTCCAGCTAGCCTGAACACAGTAGCCTGTTAATTATTTATGGCAAGAAAAAATGACCCAACAAAGAGGCACTAAATCCCCAAATTCATGACAGCTGCCAGTAGTCACTCAAGTGTTCAACTCTCCTAGTAAACATAAGCTGGACCGATTCACTTGAATACTCAAGTCTACTAATAGCCAGATACCAAGGCCAGAAGAGCTTTAGCTTACTCTATATCTTCACTCCTCTTAAAACAATTAAATGATCAAGACTGAGATCATTAAACCGGATTGTAATTTTTCAACTGAACTTCCAACGTTTCACAATATGAAAAAACTTCCCTCAAAGCAATCAAACAAGTGTTAAAATGAGAACTGAAGCACAGAATTGTAGTAAACATCAGGTGCATAGTGGTCCCTATAAACGTCATATACTGGTCCTTGTTGCACAGAAGATGTCATCAGGTATCAGGACATGCACAATTTCAGTAAGAATAGGACTCGAGCATAGAACCAAGAAAACAACAGAAGTACATGAAGTTTCTGATGAACATTACATATCCCTACTCAAATAATTATTAGTAATGCATCTAACTCGATACTTAGATCATACGGACTGTGATTTTAAATGTTCGTTTTACAACAGAAAATTCAGACCACATAAAAATAACTAGCTACGTAAGCTTTGAAGAGGATTACGATGTAACTACTCTACTACATTCAAATATCTCCATGAGCAAGCATGACATTAACAAAAAAAGCAAGATCATAAAGCTCAAAGTAGCATTTCCAGATTTATTATTCCCTTAACAATGATTAGAATCATAACACATGAAATTTCCAGATTGCCAAGATTAGGCAATAGAGCACACTTCATATCACGATTGAGTCTTCTACAGTTATGCATCAGCATGTTTAAGACATAGTGAGCTAGTAGTGCCTAAATATACAACTATTACAGAAGATATAAGATTTCTAGAGAAATTATAATTTGTGTTCTCGAAAAAAAAATCTAATTGAATTTGGAAATGTATCACTTGGGACCTGGAAATCAATTAACTAAGTGGGAACAGTTACAGGGTATATTTTCTTTTCTAGGTAATTTTCATAAAGGAAAATGACTGGTGACCAAACCTACTTGAACACTTGAGTTCACAACTTAACATACCATGAGACATGCAAGTTCAGAAGAAACTTTGGTGAGCACAGGCTAAATACGTCTAGAACACATGATAGATAGCCGAATACTCCTAAAGGAGAGCTCAATATCATGTACAATGCCTCGATTGCAGCAAGGTTCTCAAAATACTAGTAATAGTTATCTTAGCCCAAATTCCCCATCGACCAGTAGAGGGTTTTTATATAAACACCGCAAGTGAACTCAGCTCACTAACAGTTTTTATGCAAGAAAGGAACCGATGCTAAATCTTGGACTTCTGACAAGCCTTCTACATATTTAGCAAAAACTGTCGATGGACCAGTATCAGTATCTCTGGACAGGTTTGCCAAAATACCACTCAGATTCCAGATAGTACAATCACAAAAAAAAGGGGTGACCACACAGACAGTTCTTTAGGTGATCAGTAGGGGAATCGGAGAGTATGCGTTAATGAATGTACCTGTAAATAGTTATGTGCTTTCTTGAGACTAACAGCAAGAATAAACAAGAATTGTCTATAACTATCTACAATGTGGTGAACTTGGTCCATCTGGCGGACATTCTGCTCCTTAAGTAAAATCCTTGCTAGGAAATAGATTTTTTCACTTGGGTTCACATGGCTGTTGCAAAATAAAACACTTGTTCGGAAGCTTTGTGTGTTTGAGTTGGCTAGGAAAATCCACACAGTTCTCTGGCCATCTATCATCTAAATAACATTAACGCTAATATCAATTTTGCTAAGGTGGCTGCAACTATAACCATTGTTACACTTTCTTCTTGCATAGAGACCTATCTACACGGCTACACCCCTCCATTCAAGTTTCGCCTACTCTCAATCATAGAGGCCTAAATAACAGCATCAGCATCATCCCCAGTTGCTAGATTAGGGTATCTTCACATGGTCAGATTCAATGAAAAATAAGCAGTTAAATTATTGACAAATTGTGTTTGTTCTGCGGGCAAGATGCCCCGGGTGCCTTATCTACATATATGACGGATCCTAGATACTCGTGTCTAAACAAAAAAATTTGGTTTCACTTAACACTGTATAGTTGCTTCCGGTCAAGATCTCATAGTAAATGCACAGAGAAAATTCCTAAGTCTTAACCATAAAGTAACGATGCAGACAGCAAGAATAAGTAAAAAGGTAACCTTGGCGTAGTAGTCCTTCCAGACTCGGCGGGCGATCTGGTGGCCGCCGAGATCGAAGGTCTTGAACTTGATCTTCCCGATGCTCAGCTCCTCCGATGTAGGGTGCTGCGTCGGCTGGTGCTGCACAAGCCGCTGCCATCCAATCCAAAGTCACCAGTCAGACCAAATCAAGAATCGTCAGCGAGGATGGAAGAATAGAAGATGAGATTCTGCTCTCGTAGATCAAAAAGATAGAAGAGAGAACCTCGTCCTTGAGCATGTGGAGGAGAGTGGTCTTGCCGGCGTTGTCGAGGCCGAGGAAGAGGATCTTGGCCTCCTTCTGCCACAGCCCCAGCGACGCCAGCACCCCGTAGAACCAATCCACAAGAAACATCTTTGCTCCTCCTCTTCTTCCCCTTCTCCGGCGATCTCCTCCTCTTCCTCTTCACACCGCCGCCACCCCAATCTCCCTCCCTCTCGCTAGCCGCCTTTGCGTCGGAGAGAATTTTATTTTCCCCTTTTCTCCTCTTCCGGTGGGCTGTGGTTATGTGTTGTTTTCTAGATTCTTCGCTGGCGCGGCGTGCACTTACTTCTAGAAGAACATACACTATTTATTCCATTTTCTAATTAAATCCTCCTGAGAAACTCTTACTCATTTTACTTATAGAAGGATTTAATTATAGGTACTACTATTTATTCCATTTTCTATTTATTCCTTATACACTATTTATTCCATTTTCTATTTATTCCTTATACACTATTTACCTTCCGGCGCGGAGTACCTATTTACCACCTTTTATGCATTTGATACAAATAATACTAAATATTACCTTCATTTTACTTATACTAGGAAATATGCCCGTGCGTTGCACTGGGAGAGAAAACTCATATCACGACTCGGCGCAACCGGGAGAGAAAACTCATATCACGACTCAGCGCAATGCATATTCTATCACTTTTGCCTCATTCAGTTATCCTTTTTGGTATTTGTATTTCAAAGCACTTTTGTCCGTAATTTATTTTAGCAAATCAAGATCCAAAATTAAGGAACAAATCAAAATAATGTCAGAGATCTATCTAGCCTATAGTGTCATATTCACTCATCAAGATTTAAGAAGTAATAGACACGTTCTTCAATTGCACATGGATTTGGAAAAATTGAAATAAATGACAATATAACCATGTATAAGAATAATGTATATGGCTTGGGTCATGTTATTTCTATACTACTTCTGTTCTATTGCCTGGCTTATCCTCTATATCACGTGAGACACACAGAGAGAGAGGTGAAAATTGATTAAAGAAGAGACCAAAAGAGGAGAGACCACGACAGGGGAAAATAGATCGGAGAAGAGACAGAGAGAACAGAGAGGGATGCAAAAGTTGATCTGAGGTGCTGCAGGTGCACAAGCACGAGGAGCACGTCTTTGTGAGCCGGGGCCCCTCGTCAACCTGCCCCGTTGTGCTCGCTCGATGTGCCGAGCCGGCTCCTCTGCAGATGCACACACATGGCCTTCGGCCGGACATGCACGACGCGTATTTACTCAAGCTTTCTATGCTCTGACAGAGTCATGGAACGGCTCTGGGCGTGGATCCAGGCATCCAGCCCCGCCGAGGATGAAGAAGCGGCGGGCAGAGCCGCCGAGGGGCCAACCAGGAGCAAACAGCCACGCGTCCTGCTCACTGGCCGAGCGGAGGCAGGAGACGATGGGAGCTCGGCCGGCCGCCATGGCTGAACTCCGCCTGCTGTACGTCCCCGTGTCGCGCTCGAGGCAGTGCCCCTAGGAGATGGCGGGAGGAGCTCGGCCAGCCGCCATGGCCGAGCACTCGCCGAGCTCGCGCTCGAGGCGAGGCGACGCCTCCAATGCTTCCCCGTGTCTGGCCGAGCGGAGGCACGAGAAGATGGCGGGAGCTCGGCCGGCCGCCATGTCCGAGCGCTCACGGAGCTCGCGCTCGAGGCGGCGTCTACCGTGCGTCCCCGCGTCCGGCTGAGCGGAGGGAGTAGACGGCAGCAGGAGCTCGGCCGGCCGCCATGGCCGAGAGCTCCTGGACACTCCCGTGAGCGGCAGAGCGACGGCTTCGCTGGCGATCGGAGCCGTGTGCGAGGTGGCGAGGTAGGTGGATCTCCCCTAGGTCAAGCGGATCCTATCGGCACACACCACCGTTCCCTGGCTGCGTGGATCCCCGGCAGCGCCCCATCGAAGAAGGAGGGGATAAGGTGAAGGTTACTGCAAGGGGCTAAACTGTAAAAGTGGTAACCACCGATCTTAGAGTGATTGCGGATTGATTTCCCCAAAAGTCGTTTTTCAGTTTTATTTGTAGAGATACTGCGGGTTGATTTACAGAATTAGGTAGGGTTTTTTTTTGCAAAACGTTCGACGGAAGAACCAAACCATGGAACCCTTACGTACTTTATTATTAGGTAAGATTATCCCACTTGGTCTAAAGTTAATATATACTCCCTCCGTTCATAAATATAAAATATTTAGATACACACTAAAGATGTCTAGATACATTTGTTTTACAAACCTAAAATATCTTATATTTATAAATGGAGAGAGTAGATGTAAAAATAAGGATCCACTTGTCCCACTTATCCCATTTCTGCATACTTAGTTTTAGAAAGCTAAATTAGCTACTACCTCCAGAATATGTTTAGAAAGCTAAATTAACTTTTCAAAACATACTTTCTTCTGATGGGAAATAAGTGTTGGTTTAAAAAGGAAATAAGTGTCGGTTGCTTCACCTATATTTATTTCCAATCCAAGAGAGTATTATATTTTAAAACAAAAGTAATACTAAAATATACTACTTCCTTCTATCCATATTACTTATTATATCTAGACACATTATATTGCTAGATATATCCTTATTTGTGAAAGATAATATGGGCCGAAGAAAATATATTTTAGAACGGAGGTAATAAATCGTATGAATTATCCCACATGTTAACAAAAATTATGCTAAGAAATCTACGGTCAAACTTGGCATTTGGAGGCCAAGACAAGTCAAAAGTCATTGTATACTACTTAAGAAGTTGAAAAAATAATGTGGAAATGTGGATCCGTGCTCACAATTTTCAACCCGGATGCAAAGCAAATACGACTAAACATATTGGTTATGTGCATTTTCGCATCATTTCTTTAGTTTTATCTTGGTACGTCTTTTATCGAACCATAGGCACCCATATTTTTACAGTTAAACTCCCCTTTGCAAACAATAAAATCTTAACTCCGAAGGCGTTGTGTTGTTGGGACGGGCAAAAAGTAGATGGTTATAGAACTATACTGTTGGAGATAAATCGAGTCGGCCCGTAAATCCTCTAAGAGTAAGAGCTCTAAGCTCCTTAGGATTGAGAGATTTAGGTTGAGTAGCATGTCACTATCATCCCATTTGCTAGGGAATTAGAATTTTGCTTGTGACATTGATTTTTATTGGGTTGTGCTGCTATTTTTTTCTTTAAAATTTTTAGTAAACTATTAATACTTATCAACAATAGTGCAAGCACCCTAAAAAGTAAGAAAAAATACAAATAGGTTTCTTGACCATCCAACGATGCCTAAGGTCGCTAACATGAGCCGAAGGTGCGCCGTGATTGTCGACCCTCCACTTACCAGAGTCGGGCAAAGCTTGTCATAGTAGAGATTATTGTAGTAGACTGACATGAAATCATCGTTGTAAGGCCCCAAAGAAGCGACGCAGCAAAGTAGCAAACATGAACAATGATGGTAAAAATAGACCGGAAGAGTCCAACCTAAAATCAAACCAACGAACACAAAAACCGACTTGATCCTAGAAGATCTGCAGGACACACACCTCCACGCGCCTCTGTCAGCGTTAGACATATCGTTGAAACAAGGATAGAGCGGTGAGAATCTTATCCAGATTTCTAGATGTAGACGCCACCCCACCACTTCACAAGAAGGCATCGAAAAACATCCTAAACAAAGAATACGGAACCATCCCCCTCGCATCGGAGGCGAAGCGGACCGACGACTTCCCCAGCGAGGGCCAAAATCCTAGAAGCATTTTGATGATCGCGCATATCATTGGATCTCATGTACCGGTTTGGCTCGCCATCATTTTGATCGTGGGATCTGATCTTTCTTATCTTCTTCAACCACCACCGGACAGACAACATGTTGCACCCACATGCAAAAACATGCCAAACACGCATTGTACATACAATCATCATGTTGATGACAAGTCCAAACACACACCATCAAATCAGTAAATGGGTCTGATACGTCTCAAATGTATCTATAATTTTTGATGCTTCACGCTTGTTTATACACCATTTGCTTTGTGTTTTGTTACACTTCGTGGCGTTTTTATATATTTTCCGGAACTAATCTACTAACGAGACGCTACAGTGCCAGTTCCCTGTTTTTTGCTATTTTTGTGTTTCAGAAAAGCTACACAGAAAATATTCTCGGAATTGGATGAAACAAAAGCCGAACCTCCTATTTTTCCCGAAGCGTCACGAAGTCCGGAGATGAGACGGAGGGAGGGGGGCAGGACCCGGCCATACCCTAGGGCGGTGCGGCCCAGGCCCTGGCCACGCCACCAGGGGGTGAGGCCGCCTGGTCCACCTCCTGACGCCGCCCTTCCGCCTATATATTCCCCTCGACGGGAAAAATATAAAGACCCGATCAATTTTCCACGAAACCTACTGCAAGCCGCCGCCGTCGTTGACGCAAGATCGGGAGGGTCCAGAAGCTCTTCTCGGCACCCTGTCGGAGAGGGGAATCCTTGCCGGAGGCCTTCTTCATCACCATGGTCGCCTCCGGAGTGATATGTGAGTAGTCTACCTTGGACTACGGGTCCATATCAGTAGCTAGATGGTCATCTCCTCCACCATGTGCTTCATGTTTAGATCTCATGAGCTGCTTAACATGATCAAGATCATCTTTGTGTAATTCTACATGTTGTGTTTGTTGGGATCCGATAAGTATTGGTACTATGTCAAGTTGATGTGCTAAATTATTATCTTTATGTTATCTCTATGTTGTTTATGATCTTGCATGCTCTCCGTTGCTAGTAGATACCTTGGCGGAGTAGATGCTAGTGACTCCAAGACGGGGTATCTCGATAGTTGGGTTCATGCCTCTAGTAATCTGGGGGAGTGACAGAAACCTCTAAGGTTGTAGATGTGTTGTTGCCACTAGGGAGAAAACAACATTCTTGTGTTCAAGGACATTTGCATTGTTTACATTACGCACTTTGCTTAAGGCGATAATCTGTTGTTCGCAACTTAATACCCAATGGTTGCTCGGACGACATCCGGAGGGTGGATTATTAGTTATAGATGCAGTTGGATTATGGTCTATGTATTTTATCGTAATGCCCAGAGTGAATCTCATAGTGATCCTCATGACATATGTACGTTATCTTTATTGTATCAATTGCCCAATTGTAATTTGTTTACCCAGCATGTTATTATTTATCTTATGGAGAGACAACACTAGTGAACTGTGGACCCCGGTCCAATTCTTTTATATTGGTATTACCGTTTTACTTTTACTCGTATTATTTACATTCTTGCATACTATTATCTTTTAGCACTCGGTACGCTTAATCCTTTGTTTACAGCAAACCGGTGAGATTGACAACCTCATTGTAAGTTGGGGCAAAGTACTTGGTTATGTTGTGTGCAGGTTCCATGTTGCTGCTAGTGAAAAGCCGCGCACCAGCCTTTATCTGGCGTCTTTGTCTAGAGTGTCGCAAAGCTAGCGGGCATCAACCTTCGGAAGTGTGGTTCTTTCTCCTACTAGTTCGATAACCTTGGTTTCACAACTGAGGCAAAACTTGCTTCTGTGCTCATCATACCTTCCTCTTGGGGTTCCCAACGGGGTGTAATCTACATGCTATCAAGCATTTTTTTTCTGGCGCCGTTGCCGGGGAGAAAGAAGATTTCTGCAAGGGGAGTCTCTCACTTCCAATCTTTTACTTTGTTATTGTTTTGCTTTATTTTATTTTTGCTTGCATCATTTTATCAAAAATACAAAAAAATTAGTTTCTATTTCAAGTTGCTTTTTACGTCTAGCTTAGTTGTTGTTACTATGTCGCCTGAGAAAATGATCTTCACTTTCAAACAAAGGAGTGAGGAGAGTTTCAAAGAAGCTTGGTCTAGAATTTATGATTGCCATGGAAAAACTGAACCAAAAATGACTTTGAGTTTGCTTCTTAGTAGCTTCTACTTTGGTCTTGCTCTTCGTTATAGATATGCTTTGGATGCTACAGCAGGAGGATATTTCCTTCATTGTGATGGAGATCAAACTTTCAATATTATAAAAAAGTTGATTACAATTTATAGCTTGCCAAGTGATTTTGATTCTTCTCTTGTGAACATTTTTGCTATTAATACCCTTGAGACTCAAACTTCTTGTTTAAAAGATTGTTATGGTACGTTGCACGAGCATTATGATTATGTGCCAATAAATTCTGAACCATCAAGTTGGTTCCCTACGGTAAAAATTACCATCAATGGTAAAACTTTTCATGCTCGTTGTGATATTATGTCTGAATTTTGTCTCATGCCTAAGGATATTTATGAATCTTTGAATCTTTGGGAGCTTTCTGAGGGAGGAGAAGAAATTTCTCTTACTAATAATGCCACTATATTTCCCATTGGAATAGTTGAAGGAGTATTTACAAAAATCCTAGGAAGCATGGTATCTACTGATTATCTTGTTATTGAATGTGTAGGAAAGGGACAAATCACTCTTGAAAGGTCTCTACTAAAACTCCTGGGCGCCACTATAGATGTGGGAAAAGGCACTATAAGATTCATCTCTCCACCTTGCAATAGTCACGTCATTCCTAGAGTTAAGAGCAAAGGTAAGAAAGGATGACGTAAGGCATCTGGTGATCTTAATGCTTCACGTGATATTACTTGATTTGCACTTTCTGCGCCTAGCTCAAAGGCGTTAAAGAAAAGCACTCTTGGGAGATAACCCAATATTTTCTTTTCAGTACTTTTTTCTTTTATTTGAGTCTTGGAAGTTATTAATACTGTAATGACCTCTCCTTATCATTTTTATTTCGTTTTTCGCCAAGAAGAACCTCTAATTTGAGGGAGGTAAGATTTGGGGAAGTTGTTGTCCTGAAACAGATTTCTGCGCTGCACCATAAATATTTGTGAAAATTCTCAGAATATCTTTTTGATCTGAAATTTCTTGTAAATATGCCCCAGGTTATATCCAAACTTTCATTAGTTTTGCACTTTTCGATTTGAGCAACAGAAGGTCCTCGAAAAAATCGATCTTGTCAGCTGTTCTGTTTTGACAAATTCTGCCACTATTTTTGTTTGCCTCTCGATTGCTTTCTTTTTGAGTTCTTTTGATCACGGAACTTTTGAGGAAATTGCTACAGTAGCTTATGCTTTAATGGTTGGTATATTTCAGTTTGAAACTGAACAAAAAGGGGAGATTTACTATCATGTTTATGCTAATGTTGCTAATAGAATCGTGTGAAGTTTTGTATGAAGGAAGTTTTCAAGTGTAGGGAATGGAGAGTGATGAGATGAGATGAAGTATGGACAAAAGCTGAAGCTTGGGGATGCCCATGTCACCCCAAGAAATACCAAAAGGTACAAGCGTCAAAGCTTGAGGATTCCCCCGAGGCACCCCTTCCTCATCGGCAAAAATCAGGTCACCTTTCAACACACTATATTTTTATTGCTTTATATTCTATGCATTTTTCTTGGAGCGTCTTTACTTTTGCTTTTAGTTTTATTTTGTTTTGTTTGCTGCAATAAATGGTTGGACCCCAACAAATTTCTTTTGGAGAAGACGTACTTCGTTTTTCATTGCCAAGAACACTCTAGTTTTCACTCTTATCGTTCAACGAGTGTTCTCTTTTTCTAGAACTACGTTTAGCTTTCGTTTTTCACCTTGATTTTTGTTCAGATCTTGTTATGTCTTTGCATCAAGGTGTATTTAGACCTCTGGTCTATGTTGGTTTTCATCAAAAGAGTTGTCTCAAAAAGATTTTAATGATGTTGGAAAAGAGAAAAAGTTTCATGCCTATAGTGGTACAAATGGGAGCTTGTTTAGACTGCGGCTTAGACTTTTGCATGTCATGTTTGATGTCGTTTTGATAGTATGCTTAGTACTTTTTGCTGTAGCATGACTTGTCTCAAATAACTGAGATTGCTTAAAGAGCCTTTGAAAAAATCATGCGTTGTTTTTATTATATGGGAGCATGTTATTGTGGTTTTCTCCTTTGATGCTTTATTTGGGTTGACTTGGCGCATGCTTACAACATGTTTGACTCTAACAAAGTCGCCATAAGCCTCTATGATAATTTGGTTTTTGACTTGTGATACCACTTTATGCTTCGGTTAATGATGTTTTGTCGCTATGCATGATTATGGCTGTTATTGCTCTCTTAGTTGGTCGCTCCCAGTCTTTTGCTAGCCTTAATTTTGTACTGAGTATGAGCTCTACTCGTGCATCCAACTCCCAAAAACCAAGTTTTCCAATGTCTCCACCATACATACCTATTAGCAATTTGCTATTCCAAGTACATTCGACTTGCTTTTATCTATCCTTCAAATTAAAATTTTTGGTGTTATGTGGAAATTAGTCAGTAAAGCTCCCACGAACCTGATGACACACTTTACTTTTCTTGATTTTAATAATTTTTACATTGTGGCTCTCTTATGTTGATGTTATGCTTGCAAGTTGTAAGTTGGAAATTAGCTCATCCATGCCGTCATGGGGCAAGCTTTCAACATTGCACTTTCTTTCATTTAAGTTGATATCATAATCTTTTGTTTATGGATACTCGCGATGTGAAATAAGTTGGGATCTTGTGAGGTCATGGAGTTTGTATATGTGTTAGAGAAATGCCTAGGCCGCTAATCTAAGCCATGCATCATTCATAGTGGAAATTTACAGCACGCCCATAGTGGACATTCGACGACGCATCTCACAATAAAAAGCTATACCAATGGTAAATAAAAGAGATGCCGAGGTGTTCATTGTATGTTTGTCTTGTCATTTTGATGTGGGCTTGTTCCATGTCATCAGGCAAGAGGTACCCCGTTGGCGGTTCTCGATGATACATGTATGCTTACAATGACAAGAACTTGCTTGGGACCTAAGTCGAGTAGCATGAGGTTTGGGTATTCGTACTTCACGGGACACGAGGTTTTCAACTTATGATTTGTTAAGCATATGCTTCATAATTGTACTCGCATTTACCTTAACCATTCAAGATGCCTATGATGGGGGCAATGAGAGCTCAAAGCTAGTAAGTATCATAATTTTTGGAGGTTTATAAAACTTGCAATCACTGCTTCCCTCTGCGAAGGGCCTTTCTTTTACTTTTATGTTGAGTCTTCACCTTCTACCTTTATGCACCGTCTAAGAGACCATAGTTGTCATTCTGAGTTTAATGTTTATAGTCCCAAAGTTTATCATTAATTGATTCATGATTATGGTTTTGCTTGTTCTTAAATTATTTCTATATAGTCGCCCTCTTAAACTTGAAGGTGTCCTATGCATTTATGTTTTGCTATTCCATTAAGGACAAGCTGAAAACCACTTTGCTATGTTTTTCTATATGATTTGAACACACACTTGACTTTCGATGTTTCATTGCTCATGATCTTTCGTTTGTGTTACTTTTCATGTTATAACATGGTTGCTAAGTTTTTATTCTCAAGATTATGTCTCTTATGCTTATGTTTTAAGTACTTTGATCCCAGCACTCAATGCTTTACATCGTTAATCAAGATTGTGATGGTGCATGTCACCTCAAAAATTATTCTTTTGTTATCACTTACCTACTCGAGGACGAGCAGGAGTTAAGCTTGGGGATGCTTGATACGTCTCAAACGTATCTATAATTTTTGATGCTCCATGCTTGTTTATACACCATTTGCTTTGTGTTTTGTTACACTTCGTGGCATTTTTATGCATTTTCCAGAACTAACCTACTAATGAGACGCCACAGTGCAAGTTCCCTGTTTTCTACTATTTTTGTGTTTCAGAAAAGCTACATAGGAAATATTATTGGAATTGGACGAAACAAAAGCTGAACCTCCTATTTTTCCCGAAGCTTCGCGAAGTCTGAAGATGAGATGGAGGGAGGCCAGGACTCGGCCACACCCTAGGGCGGTGCGGCCCAGGCCCTGGCCGCGCCACCAGGGGGTGAGGCCGCCTGGTCCACCTCCTGACGCCGCCCTTCCACCTATATATTCCCCTCGACGGGAAAAACCTAAAGACCCGATCAATTTTCCATGAAACCTACTGCAATCCGCCGTCGTCGTCGACGCGAGATCGGGAGGGACCAGAAGCTCTTCCTGGCACCCTGCCGGAGAGGGGAATCCCTACCAGAGGCCTTTTTCATCACCATGGTCGCCTCCAGAGTGATGTTTGAGTAGTCTACCTTGGACTACGGGTCCATAGCAGTAGCTAGATGGTCGTCTCCTCCACCATGTGCTTCATGTTTAGATCTTGTGAGCTGCTTAACATGATCAAGATCATCTTTGTGTAATTCTACATGTTGTGTTTGTTGGGATCTGATGAGTATTGATACTATGTCAAGGTTATGTGCTGAATTATTATCTTTATGTTATCTCTATGTTGTTTATGATCTTGCATCCTCTCCGTTGCTAGTAGATATCTTGGCCGAGTAGATGCTAGTGACTCCAAGAGGGGGTATTTATGCTCGATAGTTGGGTTCATGCCTCTAGTAATCTGGGAAAGTGACAGAAACCTCTAAGGTTGTAGATGTGTTGTTGCCACTAGGGAGAAAACAAAATTCTTGTGTTCAAGGACATTTACATTGTTTACATTACGCACTTTGCTTAAGGCGATAATCTGTTGTTCGCAACTTAATACCCAATGGTTGCTCGGACGATATCCGGAGGGTGGATTATTAGTCATAGATGTAGTTGGATTACGGGCTATGTATTTTATTGTAATGCCCAGAGTGAATCTCATAGTGATCCTCATGACATATGTACGTTATCTTTATTCTATCAATTGCCCAACTATAATTTGTTTACCCAGCATGTTATTATTTATCTTATGGAGAGACAACACTAGTGAACTGTGGACCCTGGTCCAATTCCTTTACATTGCTATTACCGTTTTACTTTTACTCGCATTATTTACATTCTTGCATACTATTATCTTTTAGCACTCGATACGCTTAATCCTTTGTTTACAGCAAACCGGTGAGATTGACAACCTCATCGTAAGTTGGGGCAAAGTACTTGGTTGTGTTGTGTGCAAGTTCCACGTTCCTGCTAGTGAAAAGCCGCGCACCAGCCTTTATCTAGCGCCATTGTCTGGAGTGTCACAAAGCTAGCGGGCATCAACCTTCGGAAGTGTGGTTCTTTCTCCTACTGGTTTGATAACCTTGGTTTCACAACTGAGGGAAAACTTACTGATGTGCTCATCATACCTTCCTCTTGGGGTTCCCAACGGGGTGTAATCTACATGCCATCAAGGTCACAAACAATCAATGATAGAAGTTGAGAACAGCGCAGCAAATCGCGCTAGGACCATCTAGTCTACGTGTATGGCTCATACCCTATGTAACCCACAATATATAGGAGAGTAGGCCCCACCAACCTTAGCTGCCTTGCTCCACAAAGACTTCTACCATGACTCCCTAAGCCAAGTGCCTATTTAAAGAATATTAGAAGATCAACTTTATAAGTGCAAGACATGCTAGGACCAAACATATGCCTAGGGACACCTACCACCATGAAAGCGGAGGATCTTCGTCAATCTTTGAAATTACACGTCTAGGGACACCTACCATCAGTAAAGGTAACCTTGACGGGCGTCGTACCACTGGTCATAAAGTCTTAAGTCGGTTGATTTTAAGAGCTTGTTAACTTGAGGATACTACTAGCACCTGATTATTCCTTCATTTTCTTAGATTTCATCATAAATGTGTCCATTTATGCAAGGAAATATAATGTTATTGTAGAATAGAAAAGGAAATCAAGTTGGGGGATATGTACTTTTTGTGCCCCATCTATTTGGAGAAGCCTCACCTGCACATGGGAAAAAAAGATGGGCCAACTGCAAGAATTGCTTTTATAAATGGAGTTTAAAATAGTTGTGATCTTCATTAGTTTCACGTTGTAGGCCTAAGACATGGATATTTGGGAATTAGCGGATTCCCCACCTGACAAGGGTATAGCTAATAGAGCCTGCTAGTTGAGTACCCCTGAGGCCCGTTAAGCTAGGCCCAATTGTAATGATAGTCGAGATACGAGTCCTTACCGTATGTCGATATTGTAATCTGTATCGGAACCTACCCGATCCTCGAGACCTGGCCACCTATATATAGGGGCCAGGAGGGGACGGTGTAGGCCAGATTGAAAGCAAGCCAGGTTCAACACCCAAGTTTACTTTCGATATACACCTATTTCGATTAACCTCACCTTCGAGTTCATCCGACGCCCTATCTCCCCGATCCTAAGTCCTTCATCTAGGACATTTGTCGAGTTAACCCTCGTCAATTGGCGCCGACCGTGGGGACTCTGGGCGTTGGAATCATGAATTCGACGGCTTTTTCACTTTTAGCCAACAACAGTACAGAAGTCGACGAAAATCAAGAGACGGAGTTGACAATTGGAAGTTTAAGCATCCTCACCGGGCCGTCGGGTTCATCCCACCTCTCGGATTCGATGAAACCAGGTCCGTCGGCAAGTAAGCCCGAAACAGTGGTAATGCTGGAATCATCGGAAGGCTCTTCCAGCGAGGTAAACTCGCCGGTCAGCTTAGGAAAAGCAAAAATCGCAGAAGGCGACAAAACTCGGGAAAAACTCGACTTGGAAGAAACAACGCGTAAAACGCACAACAGTACAAGGGACTTCGCCGCTGAAAGTAGTGGCGTCTCCAAAAAAGTACACCAGTTATGCGTCATTATCACTGAAGCAGAAGAAGAAAACAACAACGAAGGAAGTAAAGGGGTCGACAAGCAAGTCGACAAGGTAAAGGAGCGCAACAAGAAGGAGAAGGAGAAGGTTCACGTCTCAGCCGGAGAGTGGGGGATCATCATGTCAGCTGTAAATCATGGCACAGAAGTACCCGAAGGATCGAGAAGAGAAGTTCTAATGGGATATCAGTATGCATTGCACCAGCATAGGAAGAAACTAAGAGAGGAAAGAGACATAGTTTTCCAAGATAATAACAGCATATCAAGGGAAGAGTATTGGGATGATTATAGTGAGGACTTAGAGTACAGCAGGGAAAGGCGCAGAGACCCAAAGCACAACAGAGGGACAACAGCGCGAAGTAGAGAGGAAAGGTACTCAAGGAGTATTACTCCACAGCCAGAGGAAGAGGAGGAAGACTTCGTGCAAGAAACACCAGAGTCAGCGCTGATAGCAGCACAGGCATATTTACTAACCACGCGGCCCAAACCCGGAGATCCACGGGAAGACATGCACCAAGCCGCAATACGAAACCTCGAGATAGTGGAAGACAAGATCAGGAGAAAAGGTCCAGAGACAAAGTCGACAAGCTACAAGGAAAGGCGAAAGGAGAAGTTCAAACACAATATCACGCGAAACGAGTCTAGCGAGTCATCAGAAGAAGAAAGGCGACAAAGGAAGGAGGACGCAAGAAATATAATAGCGCAGGCTCAAGTAAATAAATCGCGCCACGCCTGGAGGGAAGAAAATTATGAAGACGATGAAAAAGAGATGGGTGCGTTGTGCTTTACCCGCAGGGTTCGCAAAACGCGGGTACCCAAAGGATTCAAGTTACCACATAAACAGCAAAAATATGATGGGTCGCAGGAACCTACCCTATGGTTATCAGATTATCTGCAGGCAGTATAGATATTAGGGGGAATAAAAGCGACTGCAATGCAAAGTTTGCAACTACACCTCACCAGCGCAGCACGGTCCTGGTTGAATACCTTACCTAATGAATCCATTGGAAGCTGGGGAGAACTCGAAAGCCAATTCGCAAGAAATTTCCGTTCGACATACAAGCGCCCAGCATCACTAGAGGAAGTCAAAGCGTGTATGCAAAGGAAAGGCAAAACTCTACGTTCTTATATACAATGATGGAGTGTAATTAAAAACTCAGCAGAGGACGTCTCCGATGAACGAGCAATAGACGCTTTTTCGGCCGGCCTTCGTCGCTCAGATCTCATGGAAGAAATAGGAAGAACAAGGCCAACGACAGTAGCTGAGCTAATGGAAGAAGCCAACAAATTCGCCGACGGAGAGGACGCATATAATAACAAAAGAGGACGTTCACCAGAAGTCGACAGAACAAGTAGACAGAGGAGATGACACCGCAACAGGGATAACCAAGGAAGGCGAAATCAGGTAGCCGCGGGTTATGAAGCAAGGGAAGAGGAAGGATATGAAAACAGAAGGTTTCAGGCAAAGGGAACAGAAAAATCAAGATACTCCGGCCCTTCGGCCGAAGACATGTTGTACGGACCTTGTCGAATCCACTACGCATATCTTGATGGAAAAAGAGTCTCAAATCACCAGATAAAGGATTGTAGAACTTTCCTGAGGCTACAAAGCGCCATGGGTTTAAGCCAAGGGGGATGGCAAGGAGAAAAACACACAAGTCAAGGATACCAAGTACAAAGGCTAGCGAGGCACCTAGAGTCAAAAGTTTACATATCAGCAATGATTCAACCGGTGCCTAAGTCAAAGAAAGAGAGAAAGAGCATATCTAGGCAAGTAAACCTAGCAATATCATCACCACCAGCCACCACAGAGTACTTGCGGTGGTCAGATCAACCAGTTAAGTTCAGCAGAGCAGACCACCCAAGGAAAGTTCCTAGGCCGGGCCACTCGCCAATGGTGTTAAAGGCGCAAATAGGACGGTACGACATCGGGAGAGTGTTTATGGATGCAGGGAGTGGCATAAACCTAATATATGCTAGAACCCTGAAGGCAATGTGTATCTCACTGACAAGTCTAAAGCCAACAGATTGCTCCTTCCATGGAATAGTACCAGGAGCCGCAAATCACCCTCTGGGGAAAATAGAACTCGACATCTGCTTCGGCAGTAGCAGCAACTATCGCAGAGAGAAGTTGGAATTTGAAGTTATGGACTAGCCATCACAGTACCACGCAATCCTAGGGCACCCAGCATTTGCAAAGTTCATGGCAGTACCTCATTACGCGTATTTTATGCTAAAAATCCCAGGACCCAAAGGAGCAATTACAGTACAAGGGAGCTTTGAAGTAGCCAACACATGTGACAGAGAATTCAATAGGATGGCGCAAACCTTCGGCATGACAGCAGAATATGAGAGGTTAAAAGGAGAAATGGATCATAATGTGCTACCCGACGTTGGACGATCCCTGCCAGATCAGGCTTTCGACACAACTCAGGACTCGAAGAAGATCCAGGTCCACCCTATAGACCCAAACAAGACGACATCAATTGCGGTGAACTTGGATCCCGCATAGGAAAGCGCACTCGTCGAGTTCCTCCGTGAGCGCTGGGAAATCTTCACCTGGTGTCCATCAAACATGCCAGGGGTTGCCAGGGAACTCGTCGAGCATGCATTAAATGTAGATCCCAAAGCAAAGCCAGTCAAGCAACCATTGCGACGATTTGATGAACCTAAAAGGAAGGCGATAGCATCAGAATTGCACAGGCTAGAAAACGCTGGATTTATCAGAGAAATAAAAACTTCAAGTTGGGTATCCAATCCAATCATCGTACCTAAGAAAAACACAGATGTACAAAGAGTATGTGTCGACTACACATCTCTCAATAAGCATTGTCCAAAGGATCCCTTCCCTCTACCCCGCATCAATCAGATAATTGATTCGACAACGGGATGTGCAAGGCTTTCCTTTTTGGACGCATATTCTGGTTACAACCAGATCAAATTGAAGAAAGAAGACGAAGAAAATACGGCCTTCATCACACCGTACGGAGTGTTTTGCTACCAAGTAATGCCGTTCGGCCTAAAAAATGCAGGAGCAACTTATCAACGGATGATGCAAAATTGCCTCGAGAGCCAAATAGGACGCAACATCCAAGTCTACATTGACGATGTAGTCATCACTACAAGAGAGGAGGAATCCCTTATCAGCGACTTGGCAGAAACCTTTGACAACTTGAGCAGGTACAAGCTTAAGCTTAACCCGACAAAGTGTTCCTTCGGCATATCGGCAGGACAACTCTTAGGGTTCGTGGTGTCAGCACAGGGAATAGAGGCGAACCCAGAGAAAATCCAAGCAATTTTAACAATGAGGAAACCCATGAAACTACACGACGTACAGAAGCTCGCAGGACGCGTCGCGGCATTAAGTCGTTTTGTTGCTCAATTGGGAGAAAAGGCGCTCCCGTTCTATGCACTTATGAAAAAGTTAGATGATAAGTTTGAGTGGACAGCAGAAGCAGACGCAGCTTTTGCGCAGTTGAAAAAAGTGCTCTCCACGCCACCAGTGCTCGTCGCACCAAAAGAAAAGGAGCCACTACTACTCTACATCGCTGCAATCCATCAGGTGGTGAGTACAGTACTAGTAGTCGAAAGAAGTGAAGAAGGAAAAGCCCACGGTGTCCAGAGGCCGGTATATTTCATCAGTGAAGTACTATCTCCGACAAAACAGAGGTGCCCGCATTATCAAAAGCTTTCATATAGTGTTTTTACAACAGCACAAAAATTGCGACAATACTTTGCGGTGCACCCAATTATAGTGGTCAATGAAGCGCCACTATCGAACATATTGAATAATCCTTCAGCAACAGGACATGTCTCTTTGCGGGGAATCGAATTATCTCCCATGGACATCACGTATGAAAAAAGGAAGGCGATCAAATCGCAAATCTTGCCAGATTTCACAGCAGAATGGCTGGAGCTGCAGAGCACGGGACCGCCAGATTTATCGAGTGTCTGGACAATGTACTTCGATGGTTCTAAGAGAGTCCAAGGCGCAGGCGCAGGAGTAATCTTGATATCGCCGCATGGCGACAAACTGAAGTACGTTTTAAGGATGAGTTTTCCGCAGGCCTCTAATAATGAAGCAGAATACGAGGCTCTGTTGCATGGAATGAAGATGACCATAGCGTGTGGAGCAACTCGCCTAAAAATATTTGGGGATTCAAACCTTGTCGTCCAACAAGTTATGAACAGGTGCGATACAATCAATGACAACATGATGGCCTACAAGAACTTATATCACTATCTCGAAGGAACATTCGATGGATGCAAAGTCTCGCACATCAGCAGAAATAGCAATGAAGAAGCTAACAATTTAGCAAATATCGGGTCACAGTGTTTGCCCGTGCCATCTGGAGTCTTCTAGGAGGAAATAGTGGAAAGGTCGATAAAAAGCGTCAAAAGTTTGACTACTGCAGCAGGCTCGGGGGCTGCGCCGGAACCCAAAGAAGTCATGATGATAGAGGAAACCTGGATGCAGCCATATCTCACATACATAATAAATAAGCAGTTACCAGAAGATGCAGTGGAAGCCAAGAGAATAACTCGACGATCAAAAGCATTTGTCGTGTTGCAGGGGAAATTATACAAAAAGAGCATAACTGGCGTTTTGCAGCGTTGCGTAACACCTCAAGAAGGGCAAGTAATACTAAAAGATATACACGCCGGAGTATGCGGCCATCATGCTAGCAGCAGGGCCATAGCGGCAAAAGCGTTCCGAGCAGGATTCTATTGGCTAACAGCCATCGAAGACGCGAAAGATATAGTTCAGAAGTGTGAAGCATGTCAAAGATTCGCATCTCGACCGCATGCGCCAGCAGCAAAGTTACAACCAATACCATTATCCTGGCCCTTTGCACAATGGGGTCTCGATATGGTAGGAAAGCTGCACAAATCCTGGCTAGGAGGGCACGTTTACATGCTAGTAGCAGTCGACAAATTTACCAAGTGGGTGGAAGCAGCCCCGGTAACAACTCAAGATTCGACAGCAGCAATCAATTTCATTAAGTCAATAGTGTTTCGCTTCGGTGTACCATATAGCATCATCACGGACAACGGGACAAACTTCACTTCAAAGGAATTCAAGAGTTACTGCGAAGGATTGGGAATCAAACTCAAATTCGCATCCGTAGCACACCCGAAGACAAACGGGCAAGTCGAAAAAGCCAATGGCCTAATATGCAATGGGATAAAAAAGAGGCTCTTAGCACCTCTCGAGAAAGCCAAGAGCGCTTGGGTAGATGAATTGCCCTCCGTTCTTTGGAGTTTAAGAACCATACCTAATGCAGCAACTCAAGAAACTCCTTTCTTTCTGGTCCATGGCGCAGAAGCTGTGCTTCCAGTTGAAGTTACATATGAAGCTCCAAGAGTGACGACATACGACGAAGTAACATCAACAGAAACATTACAAGACGACGTCGATGCACTAGACGAAGCAAGAGATAAAGCATTAGAAAGAGCCACGCAGTATCAGCAGAGCCTGCGGAACTACCAAAGTAGTCAAGTTTGTCCACGATCCTTTGTGGTGGGAGATTTAGTCTTACGACTCAGGCAGGACAGCCATGGAAATTTAGAGTCCCCTTGGGTGGGACCTTACATCGTCACAGAAGTGATACCAGGAGGAGCTTATCGACTACAAGACAAGAAGACAGGAAAAGATGAGAGTAACCCATGGAATGCGGAGCAACTGCGACGTTTTTACGCATAGAAGAAATCTAGTGGTATCAGTAAACTCGAGTCAACCCTCTGAACCCAGAACATGAGGCCATAGGTCGGGCTCCTTGGGTTGGACTCGACAAATTGTACAAATATTTTGCCTCTCCGCTCGGGGGCTTCAACCCTCGGGTCGTACGAAAGAAAGTTTTATCACAATATGGAGATCTTTTTATACTACTAGTTTGTGCAGACAACCCGATATTCTTCAACGTAATATAATTGGTTCACAAATACTCGATAAATATAAAGCATGCCTCGGAACAACGATTTGTTCCCATGGTCTATTCCAAAACATCAAAGCCAAGTACGAGTATTCATTACAAATAGCACAGCGGCAAGGCAACTAGAAAAAGAGATTACATAAAGAAGATTCTAGTGGAAGTGAACTTTAGCCTAGTACTCCTTCTGGCACTGGGTGCCATCGTAGATTTTCACGTCAAACTTTGATGTGCCGATATGGAAGTCGAAAGTCATGAAGAAGCCTTGGTGGAGGTCATGGTCTTCTGCAAACTGCGACCAGCCGCCCTTGAAGTATTGCTCGCCGGCGTCGTCGTACCAAACCTCCACTTCGTATGGAGTTCCTCCACCAGATTGTTCACGAAGAACCGCTTCTCGCAGTTCTCGCCCATCCATGAACTTGGTAAAATTCAGCGGCAAGCGCTGAATCTCGCGGCACTGCGTGTTGGCGATGCAAAAGAAAGAAAATATTCTAGCAGGAGAAGCACCAGGAGGAGGAGCGCTTGGACCTGGGGCGGCGCCAGTCACCTTTGGTTTATTCTTACTACCAGGCGGGCGGCCGGGACGACGCTTCGCCGGAGCAGGCGACGATGATCCTACAGCAGCAGGAACTGTCTTGTTTTTGCTACCACGGGGACGGTCGCGACCCCGCGGCATCGTTGGAGGGCCAAGGTCTAGACGGGACCCATCTGCACTAGCCATGCGGAAAAGTGGGAAGAAAAGAAACCCTAGATGGAAAAGAAGACGATGCGGCGGAGGAGGAATCTGTTTAGGGTTTTTACCCTCACTAAAGGTGCTTTATTTATAAGCACATATTAACGGCCCTCCGTGATAGCAAGGCCCATAAACATATTTACAAATGAGTTAAATTATGCACATAGCAGACGATAATAACAAAGAAAAAAAGAATGTATCATACAAGGGATGAAAAACCCTTGCCTTGGGCTCGGGGGCTTACAAAACAGGTAGAAGAAGAAGTCAATTTGAGCCTATGATTGACTACAAGTATCCAACCATAGCCTTGGGGGCTACTCCCATCGGGAGCGCTGAGCGCGCACCCGATAGAAAATAAGACAATCAGCAATAAAGATGAAGAAATCTATGAAGTCGATCAACCATGCAAACTTCGACTACGTAGTCGACAAAATATATAGCGACTACTCCCATCGGGAGATACTTGGGAGAAGTTAATATAAGTCGAAATTCTTTGATATTTTATCAGTCAAAAGAGACTGCGACATGAGATTCTCGAGTTGCGTTATCGCAATGAAACTCAAATGCCGTGATTTATCACGAAGGTAAGACCCCGGGATCCGTCCTGTGTGGCCTGGTATACGCACATGGATGCGCTCTGCTGGTATGTATCCATGTCTATGACGCGAAGAAAATCCTGGTGGACGCACTGGGTACCCTGAGTATCACTGGGATTCATTCTTTGTAAGTCCTAAATGCGGCAAAAGAGTGGGTTTGACCGGTATCCCGAATTCAAGTCCATGGGGATTGAATTTGAAGTAGGTGACAAGTATATGTTCTGGCAGTTAACTGACCTCTTGATCCGTCAGAGTTGTTAGGCTTGTTCATCAAAACCCCTTGCGAATATTATCATGAAAATAAGTCAAAAGACCAAGTCGAAGATTTGAAGATATGAAGAAAGTCGAAGAGTTGATCAAGTCAAAGATTTAAAGATTAGAGATTCAACCCGAATCTGCAATTCTGGTAGAATCTCAGGGGCTACTGACAAGGGTATAGCTAATAGAGCCTGCTAGTTGAGTACCCCTGAGGCCCGTTAAGCTAGGCCCAATTGTAATGATAGTCGAGATACGAGTCCTTACCGTATGTCGATATTGTAATCTGTATCGGACCCTACCCGATCTTCGAGACCTGGCCACCTATATATAGGGGCCAGGAGGGGACGGTGTAGGCCAGATTGAAAGCAAGCCAGGTTCAAAACCCAAGTTTACTTTCGATATACACCTATTTTGATTAACCTCACCTTTGAGTTCATCCGACGGCCTATCTCCCCGATCCTAAGTCCTTCATCCAGGACATTTGTCGAGTTAACCCTCGTCACCACCCTTCTCTCTCTTCTTCCCCTATTGAGAGTCTCGCATCGGCTCACGGCCCTGATACGTCTCAAACATATCTATAATTTTTGATGCTCCATGCTTGTTCTTACACCATTTGCTTAGTGTTTTGTTACACTTCATGGCATTTTTATGCATTTTCTGGAACTAACCTATTAACGAGATGCCACAGTGCCAGTTCCCTGTTTTCTGCTGTTTTTGTGTTTCAGAAAAGTTACACGGGAAATATTCTCGGAATTGGACGAAACAAAAGCCGAACCTCCTATTTTTACCGAAGCTTCGTGAAGACCAAAGATGAGACGGAGGGGGGCCAGCCACACCACAGGGGGGCGCGGCCCAGCCCCTGGCCGCGCCCACCCATGGTGAGGCCGCCTGGTCCACCTCCTGACGATGCCCCTTCGCCTGTAAAGTCCCCTCGTCTAGAAAAACCTAAGTGATGGATCGCTTTTCCCAGAAACATACTGCAAGCCGCCGCCATCGTCGAAACGAGATCAGGAGGATCCAGGAGCTCTTCTCGGCACCCTGCCGGAGAGGGGAATCCCTACCGGAGGCCTTCTCCACCACCATGGTCGCCTCCGGAGTGATGTGTGAGTAGTCTACCTTGGACTACGGGTCCATAGCAGTAGCTAGATGGTTGTCTTCTCCACCATGTGCTTTATGTTTAGATCTTGTGAGCTGCCCTACATGATCAAGATCATCTTTATGTAATCATACATGCTGTGTTTGTTGGGATCCGATGAGTATTGGTACTATGTCAAGTTGATGTGCTGAATTATATCTTATGTTATCTCTATGTTGTTTATGATCTTGCATGCTTTCCATTGCTAGTAGCTATCTTGGCCAAGTAGATGCTACTATGCTAGTAACTCCAAGAGGGAGTATTTATGCTCGATAGTTGGGTTCATGCCTCTATTTAATCTGGGGGGGTGATAGAAACCTCTAAGGTTGTAGATGTGTTGTTGCCACTAGGGAGAAAACAACATTCTTGTGTCTAAGGACATTTGCTTTGTTTACATTACGCACTTTGCTTAATGCAATTATCTGTTGTTCGCAACTTAATACTCAAGGGGTCCTCGGACGATTCCCCGCGAGTAGATTTTTAGTCATAGATGCAGTTGGATTACGGTCTATGTATTTTGTCGTAATGCCCAGAGTAAGCCTCATAGTGATCCTCGTGATGTATGTACGTTATCTTTACTCTATCCATTGCCCAAATGTAATTTGTTTACCCAGCTTGCTTTATTTATCTTATGGAGAGACACCACTAGTGAACTATGGACCCCGGTCCAATTTCCTTTACATTGCTTTATCATTTTACTATTACTCGCTCTGTTTACTTTACTTGCATTACTATTATCCTTTTACCACTCGATATGCTCATTCTTTTGTTTGGACACAATTCAATTTATTTTTGAAAAGACTTCTGCAATTGATCTTAATGCCTCATTTGATATTACTTGATTTGCCACTTTCTGCGTCTAGCTCAAAGGCGTTAAAGAAAATCACTCTTGGGAGATAACCCATTGTTTTATTTTCAGTTATTTTTCTTTTATTTGAGTCTTGGAATTTATTACTACTGTAATAACTGCTCCTTATCCTTTTTATTTCGTTGTTGTGCCAAGAAGAACCTCTAATCTGAGGGAGGTAAGATTTGGGGAAGTTGCTGTCCTGAAACAGATTTCGGTGCTGCACCGTAAAAATTCGTGAAAATTCTAAGAATATCTTTTTGACCTACGATTTCTTGTGCATATGCCCCAGGTTATATCCAAACTTTCATTAGTTTTGCACTTTTTGATTTGAGCAACAGAAGGTCCTCGAAAAAATCGATATTTGTCAGTTGTTCTGTTTTGACAGATTTCTGCCACTATTTGTGTTTGCCTCTCGATCGCTTTTTTTTTTAGTTCTTTTGATCACGGAACTTTTGGGGAAGTTGCTACAGTAGTATATGTTTTATATGTGGTGTTTTGTAGTTGAAACCTGAACCAAAAAGGATTGATTCACTATTATGTTTATGCTAACGTTGCTAATAGAATTGTGTGAAGTTTTGTATGAAGGAAGTTTTCAAGTGTAGGGATTGGAGAATGATGAGATGAGTTGAAGAATGGACAAAAGCTCAAGCTTGGGGATGCCCATGCATCACCCAAGAAATATCCAAGAAGTACAAGCGTCAAAGCTTGGGGATGCCCCCGAGGCACTCCTTCTTCATCGATAAAAATCAGGTCACCTTTCAACACACTATATTTTTATTGCTTCATGAACTATGCATTTTTCTTGGAGCGTCTTTACTTTTGCTTTTAGTTTTCTTTTATTTTGTTTTCTGCAATAAATGGTTGGACCCCAATAAATTTCTTTTGGATGAGATTTACATCGCTTTTCATTTGCCAAGAACACTCTATTTTTCACTCTTATCGTTCAACGAGTGTTCTCTTTTTCTAGAACTGCGTTTAGCTTTCATTTTTCACCTTGATTTGTGTTCAGATCTTGTTTTATCCTTGAATCAAGGTGTATTTGGACCTCTGGTCTATGTTGGTATTCATCAAAAGAGTTGTTTCAAAAAGGTTTGAATGGTGTTAGAAAAGAGAAAAAGCTTCATGCAAAAAAGTGGTACAAAAAGGAGCTTGTTTAGACTGCGGCTTAGACTTTTTCATGCCGTGCTTGATGTCGTTTTGATAGTATGCTTAGTGGTTTTTGTTGTAGCATAACTTATCTCAAATGACTGAGATTGCTTAATGAGCCTTTAAAAAAATCATGCGTTGTTTTTATTATTTGGAAGCATTAATTTGGTTTTCTCCTTGATGCTTTATTTGGGTTGACTTGGCGCATGCTTACAACATATTTGACTCATACAAAGCCGCCATAAGCCTTTATGATCATTTAGTTTTTAACTTTTGATGACATTTTATGCTTCTCTTAATGATGTTTTGTTGCTATGCATGATTATGGCCGTTATTGCTCTCTTAGTTGGTCACTCCCAGTCTTTTGCTAGCCCTCATTTTGTACTGAGTATGAGCTCTACTCGTGCATCCAACTCCCAAAACCAAGTTATTCCAATATGCCCACCATACATACCTATTAGCAATTTGCTACTCCAAAGTACATTTGACTTGCTTTTATCTATCCTTCAAATTAAACTCTTTTGGTGTTATGTGAAAATTAGTCAGTAAAGCTCTCACGAACCTAATGGCACACTTTACTTTTCTCGCTTTTAAAATTTCGACATTGTGGCTCTTTTATGTTGACGTTATGCTTCCAAGTTATAAGTTGGAAATTAGCCAAACCATGCCGTCATGGGGTAAGCTTTCAACATTGCACTTCTTATTTGAGTTGATATCATGATCTTTTGTTTATGGATACTCGCAATGTGAAATAAGTTGGGAATCTTGCGGGATCATGGAGTTTGTATACGTGTTAGAGAAACGCCTGGGCCGCTAATCTAAGCCATGCATCATTTATGGTGGAAATTTACAGCATGCCCATAGTGGACATTCAACGACGCATCTCAAAATAAAAAGCTATACCAATGGTAAATAAAAGAGATGCCGAGGTGTTCATTGTCTGTTTGTCCTGTCATTTTGATGTGGGCTTGTTCCATGTCATTGGGCAAGGAGGTACCCCATTGGCGGTTCTCGATGATACGTGTATACTTATAATGACAAGAGCTTGCTTGGGACCCTAAGTCGAGTAGCATGAGGTTTGGGTATTTGTACTTCACGGGATATGAGGTTTTCAACTTATGATTTATCAAGCATATCCTCATAAACGTTCTTGCATTTACTTTAACCATTCAAGATGCCTATGATGGGGGAAATGAGAGCTCAAAACTAGTAAGTACCATAATTTTTGAAGGTTTATAAAACTTGCAATCACTGCTTCCCTCTGCGAAGGGCCTTTCTTTTACTTTTATGTTGAGTCACCACCTTCTACCTTTATGCACCGTCTAAGAGAGCATAGTTGCCATTCTGAGTTTAATGTGCATTGTCCCAAAGTTATCATTGATTGATTTATGATTATAGTTTCACTTGTTCTTAAATTATTTGTATCTAATCGCCCTTTTAAACTTGAAAGTGTCCTATGTATTTATGTTTTGCTATTCCATGAAGGACAAGCTGAAAACCATTTGCTATGTTTTTCCATATGATTTGAACACACGTTTGACTTTCATTGTTTCATTGTTCATGATCTTTTGTTTGTGTTTCTTTTCATGTTATAACATGGTTGCTAAGTTCTTATTGTCAAGATTATGTATTTTATGCCCATGTTTTAAGTTCTTTGATCCCAGCACTCAATGCTTACATAGATGACCAAGATTGTGATGGTGCATGTCACCTCAAAAATTATTCTTCTGTTATCACTTACCTACTCGAGGACGAGCAGGAGTTAAGCTTGGAGATGCTTGATACGTCTCAAACGTATCTTATTTTTGATGCTCCATGCTTGTTCTTACACCATTTGCTTAGTGTTTTGTTACACTTCGTGGCGTTTTTATGCATTTTCTGGAACTAACCTATTAACGAGATGCCACAGTGCCAGTTCCCTGTTTTCTGCTGTTTTTGTGTTTCAGAAAAGTTACACATGAAATATTCTCGGAATTGGACGAAACAAAAGCCGAACCTCCTATTTTTACCGAAGCTTCACAAAGACCGAATATGAGACGGAGGGGGGCCAGGGGCCAGCCACACCACAGGGGGGCGCGGCCCAGCCCCTGGCCGTGCCCACCCATGGTGAGGCCGCCTGGTCCACCTCCTGACGACGCCCCTTCGCCTATAAAGTCCCCTCGACGGGAAAAACCTAAGGGACGGATCGTTTTTTCCAGAAACATACTGCAAGCTGCAGCCATTGTCGAAACGAGATCGGGAGGATCCAGGAGCTCTTCCCGGCACCCTGCCGGAGAGGGGAATCCCTGCCAGAGGCCTTCTCCACCACCATGGTCGCCTCCAGAGTGATGTGTGAGTAGTCTACCTTGGACTACGGGTCTATAGCAGTAGCTAGATGGTTGTCTTCTCCACCATGTGCTTCATGTTTAGATCTTGTGAACTGCCCTACATGATCAAGATCATCTTTATGTAATCATACATGTTGTGTTTGTTGGGATCCGATGAGTATTGGTACTATGTCAATTTGATGTGTTGAATTATATCTTATGTTATCTCTATGTTGTTTATGATCTTGCATGCTTTCCGTTGCTAGTAGCTATCTTGGCCGAGTAGATGCTAGTAACTCCAAGAGGGGGTATTTATGCTCGATAGTTGTGTTCATGCCTCTATTTAATCTGGGGGAGTGAAAAAAAACCTCTAAGGTTGTAGATGTGTTGTTGCCACTAGGGAGAAAACAACATTCTTGTGTCTAAGGACATTTGCTTTGTTTACATTATGCACTTTGCTTAATGCAATTATCTGTTGTTCGCAACTTAATACTCAAGGGGTCCTCGGACGATTCCCCGCGAGTGGATTTTTAGTCATAGATGCAGTTGGATTACGGTCTATGTATTTTGTCGTAATGCCCAGAGTAAACCTCATAGTGATCCTCATGATGTATGTACATTATCTTTACTCTATCAATTGCCCAACTGTAATTTGTTTACCCAGCATGCTTTATTTATCTTATGGAGAGACACCACTAGTGAACTGTGGACCCTGGTCCAATTTCCTTTACATTGCTCTATTGTTTTACTATTACTCGCTCTGTTTATTTTACTTGCATTACTATTATCCTTTTATCACTCGATACGCTCATTCCTTTGTTTACAGCAAACCGGTGAGATTGACAACCTCATCGTAAGTTGGGAGCAAAGTACTTGTTTGTGTTGTGTGCAGGTTTCACGTTGCTGCTAGGTGAAGAAGCTCCTACGTCAACTACGCACCAGCAAGTTGTCTGGCGCCATTGTCCATAGTGTCGTGAAGCTAGCAAGCATCACCTTCTTAAGTTTGGCTTTCTCCTACTGGATTGATTACCTTGGTTTCATAACTGAGGGAAAACTTGCTGTTGTGATCACCACACCTTATCTTGGGGTTCCCAACTGGTCGGTCATTTACATCATCAACACCGCACCATCAAGCCCCTCTACCCTTCTGCGCTAGCGGCTTTGCCGGCTAGAGAAGGTGGGGGAGAGCCGAAGAGGAGGTCAACCTGTATAGAGTAGTAGGTTTCCTAGGGGTATATTCAGGCTAGGTCTTGGCGTGACACTATGTCGGTGGAAATATGGTGGCTAGGGACTTCAGGCGGCGCTTGGCAACTGGGGTTTTGTTGTTTCTGCTTGTGGTGCTCCAGCAGACAGAGCCGGAGAGTAACGGCGCCACCTTCCCTCCACGAAGAATAAGCTCGGGGGAGCTCTGCATCGATCGATCTTCCGCATATTTGCCCGCCATGGAAGTGGATGGAGGTGGGACCGTGGGAGATGAGGAGATCTAGAGCTCCTGGAGTGGTTCTTGAAGCTTCTACTTGAAAAGTTTACCGCTGCTTCAATTGGCCAAGGAGGGCACTTCGTGCCTCGGAGCCTGATGCTCCTATGGATCTTCTTCCCCCAGGCCAGAGCCATAACGGAGGATCTTCGTCAACCTTAACACAGCTCCACACATCGACATCGCCTCAAGTGGTATCGTCCCTGGTGGGATGCTCGGCGGACGTTACTCAGAGGTTCAGTCGCGGTGGTGGAAACTGACAAAGGAATGACCCATCGGGTCCTCAACTTTGGCCTATCCAGTCTCAAGCCCAGGTGCAAGCCCAACAAAGGGACGATCAAGGTCCGCAAGCACAATCGACTAGCGCGGCTGAGGAGCCAAGACTTGGCGTACACTGCAAGGACTCGAAGGAGTAGACTTAATTGAATTAAAACATGTTTAGGGTTTACTTACCGCCTCTATCTGTAATTGGCTTGGAGAACAATCCCGAGACCAAACCTTCACATATAAAAGGTTGGGAGGGAGATCTAGCCGCCTCTCTAGACACTTTTCCACCTTCCACCCGAGCGCTCAATTCCTCGAGAGCTCATCAAAGCCGGCTAGATCCAATCTACGTCATCGCTGTAAACACCACCGTTGTAACACCCAAGCAATAAAGTCAGATAGGCAGGACATAGGTCTTTACCCGCCAAGGGGGTCAAACCTGGGTAAACCTTCATGTGTCCTCGTCTTTGTCTGATCGTCGTCGAGTTCGTCGGATCCCCTATTTGCACCATGAATCGAAAGCCCTCAAGCATGGGCATTGCCGGGGATAAACCTCATCAATTGGCGCCGACCGTGGGGACGACGGGATCTAGATCTACAGATTCGCCGGCTCCTTCACCAACCATCATCGACACCACATCGCCAATCATCATCGACTCCGCTTCACCAACCATCGTTGACACTGCATCACCGATCATCATCGACTAAGCTTCACCAACCATCATCGACACCGCATCGCCAATCATCATCGACTCCGCTTCACCAACCATCTTCGACACCGCATCGCCGATCATTGTCGACTCCGCTTCACCAACCATCATCGACACCGCATCGCTGATCATCGTCGACTCCGCTTCACCAACCATCGTCGACACCGCACCGCCGATCATCGCCGACTCTGCATCGACAATTGCCATCAACACATTAACAACTGCAATCGTCGACCTCTTCCCGCGTTCGACGGGATTGGCTTCGGCAAGGACCGAAGGCTTTGAGCTGGCCATCGGCTCGTTCAACTTCTACATGGATGACCCCGGCGTCAGTGAGTTGATCTCCATGTCCGACTCCACCACGCCCACCGCAGATTCGGTGGCTCCATTGACCGCTGTCACACAGCTGGCGACCGAAAACACTTCATCACCAGCATCGCCACCAGCATCAGCGGGGACGGATCTAGCACTGGAATCATCGACCTAATCAGTCGGGTCGAACAATCTTCAAGATCCACCACCGTCCCCAACGACCGCATACTGCGTCGACTGTGACGCCTACCACTTCGTGGGCATCGGAGATTTCTCACCTCACGAGATTTCTAGCTGTGAAGACCCTCGCGGAGGCACTGTCTTGATCTACCTGACGATCTCTGAGTGCGAACGGGCCCTCGACGCCCTTACGCTCCAACCAGCACCCTACGACCCTGATTATGTCGAGGGGCTGTACTCCGAGTACACCTGCTCGGACGACGATTTCTACCCGGAGGCTAAGGGGATGATTGGCAACTCCAGCGGTTCAAGCTCGGGCGAATCCGCTCTTACTGGCAGCGGCTACATCATCGATTATGACTCATATACGCTGATTGAAGCAGGCTCATACGTCGGGGACAACGACATATACCCCTTGGCACAGGGCGAGATCAGCGATGACCCAACTTCACCCTCCGGCGTACATTGCATGATGGCATTGCACGGCGATGGGAACGGGAGCAGAGTCAATAACGGTCGCGATCGACAAACTGCCAGCGGTCGATTCAACACACAAGCACATATCTGACACGCGAGGCGTGTCTACTCAGGCGAGCTACCTCTCGGCTCGAATCCTGGTGATGACAAAGTGGTTGCGCTCCGATTCATCATCAATGAGCAGAAGGACCAGGAGAAGCGGATCCTCGAGCGACGCAGAGAAGAAGCCGACGCATCTAGTCGTTGATGCACTGATTTGTCTCACATTACTCATCGAGCGTACAACGGAGATCGCGATCTCACCTTCCACCTGGGGGCAACATGCACAATGTCGCAAGGAATCTAGATGCAGAATTCAATGAGGTCGACATATTGCCCAAAACCAGGGAAGCAGCAATCATGGCTGCCACCGCATACATCGTTGCCAACGCACCTAACGACGATGAGCACATGAAACAACTTCGCGCCTTGGCACTCGAAGGTGTTCGAGTGCTTCAAACGACAAATGAGCAAGGCCGCGGCCCAGCTCCACGCAGGAACACTCCAGCAGCAGAGCAACCCAGACACCAAACAACAGCGCCAGCAGTCGCGCCCAGACCTCAAGTCGTAGAGCCCATCAACGGCGAGCTCCGACATGGCTTAGCTTAGCACAGAGTCGAATCAACCCGCGCACGATGTGAGGCGCATCGTTTCGATGGCGAGGGCGAACGGGAAACCTTCAACGACAGCAACCACAAACTATGCAGCGCGGAGTGCTTCAGCACTTTCATTCGCTCCACACCTCTGCCAAAAGGGATCAAGATCAGCGAAGGCATCACCAAGTTCAACGGGCAGCAGGACCCAAGAATATGGCTCGACGATTTCCTGACCGCTATCACCATCGGCGGCGGGTCCAAAGACAACGCCCTGCAGTTGCTGCAACTGCACCTCAAATATAACGCAAGAGCGTGGCTCAATAACCTCGCCCCAGAGTCCATCCGTTCCTGGGAAGAGTTTCGGCAAGCCTTCATCGCCAACTTTCGAGGCATGTCGCGGCGACCTACCTTGTTTGAAGAACTCCGCTTGTGCGTATAGAAGACCGGAGAAACCTTGCGCTCATATATATCCCGATAGCTCAGCCTCCGCAACACATCAGAAAACATCTCGCCCGAAAGAGCAAGTGGTCTCGTCAACACCGCCTCAAGTGGTCTCGTCCCTGGTGGCATGCTCGGCGACCGTTGCTCGGAGGTTCAGTCGTGGTGGTGGAAACTGACTCGATCGCTTTCTCTAGTTTCTTTTGAGTTCCTATAAAAAATACGAGGACATGGATGTAATTTCATTTTCTTCTATGGTTTTCTTGCAATTTATACCCACCGTTTGGAATGAAGCATCTGGCTCCTCTCGGACCAAGCCCCTCTTAAAAAAACGTTATAGGCCTGATGTTTGTACTTCTGAGCAAAGTGAAATGATTTTCTTACAACTCTAAGGTTAAGATCTGAAATGAGAGCAGATATTTCGCAACTAGTTGCGGGTGCAACCCATTGTTGCATGCCGCTTCCATGTGTCAAAAAAAAGTGAAATAATTTATAAACATAGGTTATGTTGTATGTTATATACCTAAAAAATTTCATCTCAAAATATGATACCATGTGACCTGTGCCGAACAGAGAAGACATAAATGAATAGTATCTTGTGCTATTCACATAATATTTGTCTTTTTTCTACAGACCAGAAATCATCATATTTTTGGATGATAATTTGCAGGTGGACAAGATACATTCATAATTTATCTTTTTTTTTTATATACAAAAATGGGACATGTAATATGGATTGCAGGTGCAACTAGTTACAAATCTGAGTTTCCCAGCTGAAATGATTTAAATAGGGAGTAAGATTGGGTTGAGGAGTGAAGCTCTCCAAAACCCTCATGGAATCAGCTTTTACTTTAGCGTCGAGGCACTGTCGATTTACCAATAAGGCGAAAGCAATTTTTGATCCTTCATTTGTCAATTCAGCTTTTTCGTCGGACACATTGAGATTGACATTCTTCTAACACTACTTAACCAGTAATTCGGTGTGAGCTTTACTGAACCGCATGCACTAATCAGCTCAAAACAATAAAGATGATCAGACACGTATCCCAACAAGCCAAAGGAAACAACTAAACGTATATCACTCTCCCTCCAAACGTGACGAATTTTCAGACATTCAGTAGTCATTACGGCTTTACCATGTTTTTTTTTCAGAAACAGCCACGAAGTTGGAAAAAAAATGTGGCAATGCTACGCTTGAAAAGCTATGTAACGATTTACATGCAAGGAGAAGACAAGTACAGCATCCGACTATCCCGGTTAAACTGCCGAAAACCTAAGGCGGCCCATCTTATAGACTATCCCTATTACAAGATCATCTCTCATAGCTAGGGTAATTATCTGACAAGCTACAGCAGAGACACACCCCTGATCTTAACACTCTTTTTTGTTTGCTTTCCAAGAACTGCAACCATGACCTAACACAAACATACAAACAGTCAATGTAGGGATCTGAAGATTATACAGAGGGCTTCGGCATGCATCTATCTTTGGCTTTGATCTGCGGCCTGGTTACTGGTAGCTGATGATGCTGACGTCCTGCCATTGGCCACCCCATTCTCCACAGGAGCAGGTGTGCCCCACTTCCCGTCGGACTCCAAGGGCTCCATCACTTTAACAGATCCATCTGACAGTCCGACTGCAAATTGATTTGGCTCTTGTGGATGTGCCGCGACAACATAAGGGTAAATGGCCGGATTGCTGGACCGAGAGATAAGGTTGTTAGATCCATGCAAGAGCAGTAAAGTAATGCAATAATCTCGAACTTACAATGGAATGAGAATTCAAACGTAAGAATGTCAAACTTGTTGTCTAAGTATACTGTACTTTACACTTCGTATCGGATGGTTTGTTGTACTTTACACTTGATATCGAATTATTTGGTTTGCATTTGGAATGATTAATGGACGTCAATAGTCATCCTACATATTTTGCACAATAATATAAAGACGTTGGCGATAGCCTATCCTGTACTTCATCAATCAGCAATTAAACACCGCATTCAGATATTACACCATGCTCCCCAAATCAGGAAATTTTACAAAATTGAGCATTCAATGAGCTAGTCCACCGAGACCATATCAAATATTCTTCCACACTACCAAAACTTGATCAAAGAAAAATGCAACTCCCTCCATCCCAAATTAGTTGTCTCAACTTTGTCTAGATACGCATGTATCGAGACACAGATACGCATGTATCTAGACACATTTTTAGTGTGTAGACACATGTGTATCCAGAAAAGGTTGAGACACCTAATTTGGGACAGAGTAAAGATTTGAATTGTTCATTACAAGCTCAGAGCACCCCTTGCTGTTTCTTTCAAAACTTAGAAGCTTGTGTGAATAATACATAATGCTTTCAATGTTTGCAAGACTGGACTTTTGATGCATTTCTATATTAGTACATATATCTATTCATTAGTTTGTCCATATAATTACTCAAGGATTACCAGATGCAAATTACAAAGTACTCGTAATTGCATAATCAGAATTGCTTATCGGGTGGTTATAATATCAGTATGCAAATGGCAATTAAAACTGTAGCAGCTCACAGAACTTCAGACATGATCTTTGGCGAATAGTATGCAAGCAATGTACAAAAGTAGGATACCTGTTTATGGCTGTCGAAGACATGTATGCAGATGGTGCAATTCGGCATCGTAATCTCAAGTTATCCGCGTCAAAAATGGCAACATTACCATCAGTAAAAGCAGCAAAAACCAGTAGGCTATTGCACGAGTACGATGCATGTGATATGGGAGCTGACAAAGTTCCCTGAGGTATCCACTGAAACAAGTCGAGAAGAGATTTATCAGATATTGAAAAAATATCAAGACAATAAAAAATGTCATCAAATATACGATATGCTACCTGATAGATTCTCTCCATTTTGGATGCGTCATATATAGCTAACTGAGTCTCGTGGACTACTAACAAGCGACTTTGATCAGAATTAAACTGGACCCTTGTGTCTCCTGATGGAGTCTTCCCAGCTGGCATTTGTATAGCGACCGATTTTTTCTTTTCCCAAGTATCGTTGGCCCACACACATAACTGCAAAAAAGAAAGGAAGCCGGTTAATCACAAAAGTGTTTACTGGTTGGTTTGAGAGAGAGAGAGAGAGAGAGAGAGAGAGAGAGAGAATATACAATGAAGCCAAACATAAATTACCAGTCATCTGGATGCCACAAAACAAGAGCAGTGCACAACTGACAAATGAAAATGCAAATAGAGAAGGTGACAAGGTGTGATCAGTAGTAACCTGTGCATCTGCGCCTGAGGAAACAAGTATATGCAGGCTGTTGGAGAAGGCCAGCCCGGTTATCCTCTTTTGATGTCCTTTGAGTCTAGTTTTGACCTGAAAAGGTAAAGCTCAATATAGCTGCAAAGCAATGTTTTAATTAATAGCTCGGAGATAATCTGTGAACATTTCAAGAATTTAGTACCTCATCTACCCTGACATTGTATATGTGGATGGTTGAATCTTCCATTCCAATTGCTATGATGTTATTGTCTTGAGGGTGAAATGCTAAAAAGGTCGATGCTGGTGGAGGTGGCATGAATGTTGTCATCACCTGCAGGAGAGACGATATCAATGTTTTGGTGAAATGCACCTTACTCTTCATTGGAAGGACATAGCAGAGTACAAAGGCTTCATGGGCAATCCAAGATAGTAGGCCCATGCACATATATCATTATATACTAAAGACCACCCGTAAAAATATTAAACAGCTAAAGATGCTCATCAAATTTTCCTGGAGTCTGGGAATACATTCAAATAAAATAATTAAAGTTACCTTAAATGTCATCATGTTAAACAATGAGACCTTTCCACCACATGCAGACATCACATAAGAATCATTCTTAGAGAGTGCAATGCATGGGACTGACTCCTCAGGATTTGCATCCCCGGTATCATTTGCCATGACAAGACCACTGTTTGGTTGCCAATGCTGTGGCACAATACTGGCTGTGGCCTGCTCAGATCAAAGGAAAGATTTATACACAAATCAAAATTAACCTAAACAGGAGTCGATAGAAAAGTATATATATATATATACCTTGCCATTTGGATTCTGCTCAGTGCGACTCCATTTCCACAGTCTTTGAATAGCATTAGACCCTAGTGCCAACAAACCGACACCAGAATTTGTGTACAGCAGTCTGACAACCTGCATATATAATTGTTGATAACCTTCTCAGAAAATCCATGATGAGAAGTATGAATACACAATCAAGAATAAGATAGATCAAACCTTGCTGGCTTGGTCTGGAGTTTCTGGCATTGTAGCTACACGGAACTGCTGGGGATTTAGAACTTCCATCAGCTCCCAAGGTTTTGCTTTATCAGGCCTTTCTTCTGAAATTCTTGGCTTTATATCCATGCTTCTAGATGATGGATCACCGCCATTCTAACAAATTCATGATTAAGTAAGATGATGTTTAGATTGTTGCGGATAAGGTCAGCGTTGAGGCATTAAAACATATGAAACTTATCAGTCTTTTTTCTTCCGGATAAGCATACCAGCATAGGAGATGGCTTTGCAGGAGAGTTTCTGTCTAAATGATCCATTCGGCCAATGTTAGGGGAGATGCCCGCAACAACAGGAGCACCTGAGACCTATTAATTCAATATTCAAGGTTAGGAACTTTCTGGAAACTACACACACAACCTGGCATGACAATAGAAGGCAGGAAGATATGTACTTACCTTCATAGGAGAAGCTTCATATGGTGATCTAAACGCTTCGAAAGGCCGGTTTCCAAAAGCCCGTAAGGATCTGATTCCGTCAGAATTTGCAAGTATCTTAAAGCCATTGTCTACTGTAGTAACAGCAAGAAGATTCCCTTCTTTATTGAACCTCAACCGCGGAAAGCTCTGTTAGAATATACAGAGGTTAGATTACTAATTGGAGAAAAGGTTGGCAAATATAGTAGGGAACAGAGACTGACAGGCAAGCCTCCGTCAGCTTCAATGCAGGTAAGCATGTTAGTGTTATCAACATCCCAAAATTTAATTTGGTTATCTTCACCAGCAGCTAAAATGTGATTCTGAGCTGTATCAAACTGCACAACACCCTGCACTACACCAGATGGCTTTTTACGAAATCCAGAATATGTCCTCTTGATAGATCCCTCACTTTCGTTCCACTCAACCAAATGTGAGTCTCCTTCTTTGCTTGTTCCACATGAAAACAACCTGCAATTTGTCGACAAGTAAAATATTACATAGGTAATAACTCGATACACTTCTAGTGAAATAAATAACACATCTATGTTACCTAGTTCCATCGGCACTATAAAGCATTGTAGTACACCATTTTCCTGGAGCATCATAGTCCACCCTAGATCCCATATTATCATAAAGCCATGCCTTAATTTTCCCGTCCAGGGAAGTTGAAAAGATAAACTGCAGGGGATACAATGAAAGCGTGTATCAGTACACCAACTCGATGCTTATGTCTTGAAAAAATATACACTAATCTCTCTCAATTCATGTAAACAGGAATCACCCATGATGGCTTATATACAGCCTTTATTCAAGCTAGAGTGGAGTAGACTTTTGCAGCTTATAGAATAAGCAGCAACCACATATATCATAATTGCATTCCGGGATGGTAATGCCTAAATATTCCATTCACCTGAATAGTCTCTTTGTGGTGAGGGCAAATAGAATATACAGGTGCCTCATGCCCTTCAAACGAATGTATTTTCTGCCCATGCATATCCCAGACCTACAAAATGAAAGGGAAGTTGCAGGAGACCAAAGCCGGGAAAAAAAGGAAATAGATGATAACCATTCAAGACATCAAATACCCTTATCAGCTTGTCATCTCCACAAGTGACAACACAAAGTTGTTTGTTTGGGCGCGAGAATGCTATGTCATTAACTCCTCCAGAATGAGCCTCAATCTGACATGAAGAAAAGATTCAGCAACAAAAGTGATTTAATACAATGGAATATTGCATACCCTCTGTTCTAATATAAGTGATTCACTTTTTCCTAGATAGGATGTATGTACCTCCATATCTAAAAAAGGTGAGTCACTTATTTTGGGACGGAGGAGTACAAAAATTTAAGTTTAATGCGCAGTAAGAAGTTCTACAAACCTCTAGAACTTGGCGTGTTTCATGTTGTTGCTGATATGCATGCAGATGGATCAAATGTTTTGTGAATGCAATTCCTAAAAGCAAATAAAAAGGAAGCTTAAGCAACAATGAAGGACAGTTCAAAGAGAAACAATGAAGTGCAATACATGGTTACTGACTGAAGATTGATATATTGGCACTAACCTATCAAGTCTCCATCAGGGCTCCATGTAACTCGGTTAATGGACATGGAAGAGTCTTTAGCCATGGCACTCTTTTGTCATGCGAAGTAAATAATGAGACACATATATAATATCAGAATATATAGATGCTTGCAAACAAGGTACAGCACTACAAGTAAAAAGCAAACAGGAGGAAATTACATTCAGAACTTCAACTTGTGCTCAGTTACCTGAAATTGTGCTGAACATGCTTGCATGTCCCAAATTTTGAAGGGCTTCGAGACCAGCCTCTCACGCAGACCGATCTCCCAAAGTGTAATTTCACCATTAGCAGATCCAACTATTGAGCAGCAAACATGACAAGAAAATCGATAAGGTGTTTGAAATTCAAAGATTCACCCAAATCACATGAACACCTTTTGTACTTGCCAGTTGCAACAAGATCTTTTTTCTAATAAGTAAATTAGCAATCTTGATCGTACCTAGTAGTAATGTATTACGAGAAGGGTGAAAGTCCATGCTAGTTACATTAGATCCCTGTGATAATGTGCAAGCCACCGTCTTAGGAAGATCATCCAACGACCATGAAGATTGAGGGATAGGTGCAGGATAAGTGGCCTGCAAAAAAGTAAAGAAAATTTCTTCAGCTCATACAAAACGCAACGTGGTCATAAATCTTGACTGCATATGCAACATTACCTCATCAATACCATGTCCACCGGGCCTCAATCGTTTCATCAGTTGCTCGGATTCTGCACTTTGATAGTCTGTTATAGCTGGGCGTTTCATCATGGAGACAGCTGGGGAATAATGTAATATAAGTACAGAACAGTCACAAGACACATTGACCCATCACAACAAACAAAACGGCAACAACAGAAAGTACATATTCATTTTTGTCGGCGGAGAGCTATACATCTTTTTGAACTGACTTTTTTTAACTGAGCTAAAGCTTTACACCCCTTTTTCTATCTATCAAAATCAGACCTACAGGACAGAGTTTGGGCAATAAATGCAATAGCATGTGGGTGATTGTCTCAGTACAGAATCACACATATGGAGAGAATAACGCTCCAAAGATGAACGAGTAAACTAAGGTAACTCTGTATTGAAAATATAGGCGTTGCTCTAGTTTATCAAGTGAAATTATTTAATTGTAGATTCGTTAATTCCCACAACATTATTAGTACCAATACAGAAAAACTAGAACAGGTAGAAGGAACTATTATCTTTTTTAAGAAGGGGAGTGGGGATTTGAAGTTTTGAACCCACTAGGTAGCATGGATGTCCCTTTGTACTGACATTTAAGTCCCAATTTGGATTCTGCTCTATAATCAGTTGGGACCTGCATGCTTCTCAACCTATCCCCTCTCCAAAATTAACTCTTGAATGTAAAAACGAGAATAGACTCTCAAGAATGGCACAGGACATGTGCACTAATGGACTTGATCTGTGTTAGCACTCTGGTAACAGCAACAGTAAAGGACGCGTGGCAAACTTGGAAGAATGTTAGCATGAATACAACAGAAGAAAGCTTTATCGACTTGTCTTAACAAGAATACTTAATCCAAGACCTTCTCTGTACTTTGTGGAGAATGTTTAGTGTTGGATACAGTAGCAAAAATATTAATTAGGAATACAATACTTAGGGTAACTGCAACTCCAACGAAATAGAGATAACCAACCAGCAATTGCAAAGATGTGTAAAACTAGCCACTCAATGCATGTCAATAGAAAGGTACCAGTTTAGGCTATACCTTGATTTGGTGGAACAGGCATTGATGATGCTGCCACACCAGCAGATTGAATAGATGATGAAACAGTAGCATTTGTCATCCAACCAGCTAAAGATGGACCAGCAGGAGGAGGCTGAAACGGCTGCATGGATGAACATATTGGATGTAAGTACAAAGCATTGATAGATCAGACATAAGCAGTAGATTATTTATAGAAACATACAGGATGGCCCACGAGTGGTGGGTATGCGGCACCAGCCTTTGGAACAGCTGCCAATGGTACAGACACAGGTGATGTACGTGCTCCATTTGGAGGAGAGCAAGTATGATCAGTGAATAAAGTCTTGATATCTGGATTTGGCCGAGGGTTCTTACAAAGTTGATGCTGCCAGTTCAAGCTGCATATGTTCTCAAGAAATCATGAACTTGCACATTCACCAGGTAACGGAAGAGTAAATGGAGCATCAAATAGAAATTCAGATAATGTAACACTATTAGATTATTAGTTCCAGACCTTTGGTTAATTAAAGTCCGCAAGCGTGATGCCTTGAGAGTTGGGAAGACAAGTTTCTCACGGAAAAGGGGATTTGCTTCAATTAGTTTCTTTAGCTCAATCAGCATGATACTGCGAGCAGATTTGGTATCCCCATACTTAGATAATTGTTCATTTTCCCTGCAGGAGAACATCAGACAGTAGATAATTTGAGCTATTACTTAATAAAAAAAGTAAAACCAATATACTAATAATATACAAAATAAAATAGATCAACAAAACTGGCACAGACCACATATTGTTAAAAGCAACAGTTGTGGAATGGCACACTCAAGCAAGAAATTTACAGATAATAGCTAAGAACTACTCCCTCCGTTCCAAAATATAAGATGTTTTAGCCTTTTTCTGACACTATGTATCTAGACATATTTTAGTGTGTAGGTTGGAAGCAAAATGAGTGAACCGATACACTAAACGGCATCTAGATACGTATGTGTCGGAAAAAGCCTAAAACATCTTATATTTTGAAATGGGGGGAGTAGTAGTGATCCCTTATTGATAGTGTTAACCAGGAAATGTTTCATACGAATAGACCTGCGTGACTTAAAAACTATTAAATGACTATCTTACATAACCCTTAATATTGTTTCAAGTAGGCATGCCGCTTAGTAAGTAACTGTATTATCAAAGCACCAACAAGTTTACGCAGATACCGTGCCAGTATGCTTACTCAGCTACAGGTTCATTTCAATTCAGGATATACCGAAACATTGAACAATGCGATTACCGAATACAGACAAATTGCAACCGCACTAAGCATAAAAGCTCAATAATATATAAGCAAAACGCTCTAAGAAAGATGTTTAATGTTTCAACCGTCTGAAGCAATTGAATATCCAAGTGCTTATCTAAACGACCATACAGCTTTGCACTGCATTGCTAAAGGCTCACACAAAGGAACAAACTAAAGTTTCCTCGTGAGGAGCCACATAACACAAACATCAGTTGCCAAACTACAAGAAGTTTCAGAATGGCTTCATCATGGAGAATAACAGAACGCAAACAATAATGATAACATTAGGCAGGAAGAGTGTACCTAAAATTCTCAAGAGTTAGAAGCTGTGTTATCTCTTTAAATAACTCTTCATTGAATGTTGAGAAGACTTTAAGATCCTTGACGAGAATATCTACCGCCTTTGCTCTATCATGCCTGTTTGATAATATTACAGAAAAACTTCGTAAGCTTTAAGTTTGTCCAATGCGAACATGGAGGGATGGAAAACCACTGATACTTCCTTCTCAGACAGAGTGGAGTACAAATCAATAAGACACAGAAGAACATTACCTATCAAGCGCTTCCAAATACTTCTGCTTCCTGATCTCGAAGAAGATCTTCATGGAATACCTATTGTCGTCCACCTTGGTGAAACCTGAGAGGTACCTTTCCACCTCATCCCACTCCCCAGCGAGGACCTTCTCCTCAAAGTACTTGATGTTGAAGTAGAACCCTGACTCTTGTTCAAGCCTACAGCATAAGGCATGGCAGATCCGACCTCATAAGAATGTGATGTTCCACTGCACTAAACATAATAGGTGGAACTCACAGCTCAAACTGGCAAAACTGGTTAAGAACTCAGAACATACTGGCAGAGCAATTCTAGAGGTCACAATATTGGCTCAATGACATCAACCGGTCTACTGATGCTGATACATGTCATCTACGTTACCATGTACTTATGATTTAGTCGCAAGACGCCACACAGGGGACAGCAATGCACTGCGCTGACGGCACTTGTAATCTAGAAGAGCTCATTATTTTACCAATTATTAAAGGAGCCGGCAGAAGATAGGAGAAAAAAACAGTCTTTTCGGGTCTGAAACTAGTTTACTACTACTTGGGCACACTAAGGAAAAAACAAGGGGGGATCCAAATTTCAAATCTACCCCTGAACTACCCAACTAAAAGGGAAATTGCAGTAGAGACTAGTAGCAATCCATTTTGACCAAATTTAATTAAACAATAATAATTGTCAGGGAGAAAAAAAGTAGAAAAAAGTTTTGACCAGAAACTCCGCAGGAATTTACCGCACGTACGGAACAGATCAAACAGAGGAAAAACAATAGAGGTAAATATTTTTCCCATGAACTCAAAACCCAAAGAGATTCATTTCGTGAAAACCGCAGAAATGGAAAAAAAAATCATCACGCGCCGAAGCAAATCCCTGGGGGCCTTGCGAGCCCAGCCAACCACCAACCAACCGTGAAAAAAAAACAAAAATAGCCCACGGGCCAGCAGGAGAGAGAGAAGGAGAGGGTACCCACTTGTGCACGGTCTCCTTGAACTTCTCCTCGTCGAGGAACTGGAGGATGAGGAAGACGAGCTCGCGGCTGAGCGACGACATGGCGCCGGCGCCGCCGCCGCCACCACCCGGGAGCTCGATCTGCTCTGCCGCCGACCGGCGCGGCGCGCGGACCTCGGGGCGTCGGGCGAATCGCGCGGATTCGGAGGGAGGCGGGGGCGAATTCTAGCCTAGGGTTTCGCCGTCGTCGTCGCCGCCCCTCCCGTGAAGAGAGAGAGAGAGAGGGTGAGGAGAGATGTGGAGGATGGATGCAGAGGGAGAGGGAGAGAGAAACTTTAGTAGTCTCGCTTTCTTCGATGCGTTGCAGACCTCTCGCCCTTTTCTCTCACCCCACGCCACCCGACTTCCTTATCTGCGATACGCGCTCAAGCGTATCAATAGGTCCAGCGGCCTATAGATAAGCTCGTACGCGTATCTGATAGGCAGGGGGAAGCGGAATCGAAGGGCGCGGGATTAAATCGGGTGGATATTCGTGAGGTGGCGTCCGGTCGTGAGCGCGACGTGCGCACGAGACGACGACATGGTAGTACGCGGTTATCGCGACACGAAATCGGCGGGCGGGAAGACACGATATGAGACGTCGATTAATCGCGATACGATTGGATCTCTCGGAAACTCGCGGTTTCTCGGAGCGGTTCGCGCTAGCGTGGAACAAGTACACTACTACTGGCATGCGTATAGCAGCACCGACTGGGTGGGATGGGGACCCTGGTGACGTGAATTAATTGCGCAATATCCTAACCAACCGCTCCAGATTGAATACAGTCTCTAGAAAATATTGAGTCGATCTTGGTAATTAATACTCACGCGTATTTTGACTCTAAATTCGAGCTTTACGTTTAATGTACGGTGTTTTCCATTGACGATGATGAAATCGCAAGAAAACCAAGTGTATTTGAATATGAATTCAATGGTGTAATTTTTTTATAAGTATAAATCACACTTCTTAAGACCGAACACCAAATTATTCATAATTTGCAATATAGTTGGACAAAGCCAAGATGTTCAACGGGTCGATAAAAAAACCAAGGACGTACCCCTCGCGGCAGTAAGTCCAGGTCACCACCAACATACCACAAACGTATGACATGTGACTCGAATAAATGAAAAGTGTGTAACTCTTGATACAACTCCTTTAAGAAGGGATCGACACAAGTGTGCAGATGACGACGAATCTAAGCGTAAGTCGATCTCGGGATTATTATCCATAAAGCCAGGATTCAAGCCATCATCTTAAGCAAGAGAACGACGCAAGTGTTTGCAGAAAGGTGTATTTTTTACCAAAGTGTGCGCATATTTGTCGAATCCATCACTGCCATAAAATTCTCTACCGGTTGTTTATATCTTGCTAGACAAATACCCTTAGAGGTGATATGGAAAGCAGATAGCATCCCATATCGCCCCGCTATTAATCACGATCCCACCACCTTCCATCCACCTCCTATGGTGACAAAGGGACATTGATGAGTCGGTTTTACACTGATTTTTTATCCTCATTAGTTCTCAATATTTTGAGTAAGATTATTCTCCTCCACACTAATCATTAATATTGCATAGATATGCAAATCTTGTCGGTTATTTATTGCGTTAAAGAAATATATGTATTTATGATAAATCTAGACATATATGAGAGGAATCATGTGAAGGAAGGAGACCAAGTCAATGGGCTACCGAAATCAATCACCAGAAGACTTTACAAACAATGGTATGACGACAAAAGATCGTATTGTGCGGCCATACTATATGTTGGTGACTCCATCTAAATAAAACCAAACAATTTTTTTTTTGAAGAGCCACCATTAAATTCGCAACATATGACATCTGAAAACAAATTCTTGTTCACTTCCATGTATGCATAAGAGGAGAGCAAACGCTAGAGACCGCCTATCCATTCTCCTTCACGCTGAAGCTTTTTGCCGCCATCACCTCCATCTTCGTAGTAATTTTCCTTGTCATCTCCATATCCATAAACCATTGTATTATTGATTTATTTATGACTAGCGACACTTTAAGATTATCTATCATTCATCTACAATGCCTATTATTTTTGAATCACTAGTGATGTGTGCATAGTGTTGAATCTAGGCTAGAACAAAATCGGCAGATGACTTTCACTGTCTAGAACTAGTCAAGAATCTGAGAGAGAGAGAGAGAGAGAGAGAGATCTGAGAGGGAGAAAAGAGAACCACCTGCACCTTGGCTTGTGGAGCCTGAACCGGATGCCATCGGGGAGGGCGACGGCGTGAGCGTGGGTGAGGGTTAGTGGCGGCGGACTTCCCGTCAGCACTGCGCGAACCCTAGATCGGGAAGGGTGTATCGGTGGGGAGAACGGCTCACGACGAACCTCGTAGTTCGAGCCGCCGGCCCCCACCTCTTTATATAGCGCAGGTGACAGGGGCCCGTCAGCCATAATGGGCTGAGCGCCCCCGATCAGGGCGCGAATCAAAGGGGCCTGGTGGGCCGTTGGGCTCACACAGGTGGAGATCAATCTAACATTCTCCCCCTTGATCTCAACTTTACTTTTAACTTTATACTTTATACTTTACTCGTTTCATCACGGATCAGTACATAGAGCATGTTTCATCGTCACAGCTCAATTGCCGATAGAATCAGACAGCCACTACACACTTTTCTATTTTGAAACAAATTCTGTTACTTTCGGGCCTCTTATGATCCAGGAATCATAGGCTTGCCATTAAACCCATGCCGGCTAAGTGTTCCTTGAACACACTGGGTGGTAAGCCTTTCGTTAGCGGATCCGCAAGCATATCCTTTGTCCTTATATGCTCGAATCTTATAGTTTGATCCTGGATTTTGTCTTTCACAACATAATACTTTACTTCTATTGGTCTGGTAGCTTTACTCGACTTGTTGTTGTGAGCATAAAATACTGCAGGCTGGTTGTTACAGTACATCTTTATTGGTTTGTCAATACAATCCACTACTTTCAAGTCGGGTATAAATTTCTTTAGCCATAACACCTGATTCGTGGCCTTAAAACATGCTATAAATTCGGCATACATCGTGGATGATGCAACTATTATCTATTTGCAGCTTCTCCACGAAATAGCCCCTCCTGCGAGAGTGAACACATATCCAGTTGTGAATTTTCTTTCATCTTTGTCGCCCGCATAGTCTGCATCTGAATACCCTTTTATCTCTAGGGAATCAGATCTTCTGTAGGTTAGCATGAGGTCTTTTGTGCCTTGCACATAACGCAATACTTTCTTTACCATCTTCCAGTGCTCTATGCCTGGATTTGACTGATATCTACCAAGTACCCCGGTGATAAAAGCTAAGTCAGGGCGAGTGCACACTTGTGCATACTGTAAACTTCCAACAGCCAAAGCGTATGGTACTGCTTTCATTTGATCGATCTCATATTGATTTTTGGGGCATTGATATTCCCCAAAACTGTCGCCCTTGACTATCGGAGCAGGTGTGGCATTACTCTTATGCATATTATACTTTATTAAAACTTTTTCTAAATATGCCTTCTGTGATAGTCCTAACACTCCATTCTTTCTATCTCAGTGAATTTCTATGCCCAAAACATATGAAGCTTCACCAAGATCTTTCATATCAAAGTTTGAGGACAAAAACTTCTTTGTTTCTCGCAGAAGACTAACATCACTGCTAGCAAGCAGGATATCATCCACATACAAGATTAGGAAAATATATTTCCCACTTTTAAACTTTGCATAAACGCAGTTGTCCTCGATGTTTTCTTTAAATCCAAATCTTTTGATGGTATCATTAAACTTTAGATACCACTGTCTAGAGGCTTGCTTTAATCCATAAATGGATTTCTTTAGACGGCATCCCATGTGTTCCTTCCCCTCCATGAAAAAACCCTTGGGTTGTTTCATGTACACTTTTTCTTCTAAATCTCCATTTAGAAATGCCGTCTTTACATCCATTTGATGCAACTCTAAATCAAAATGTGCAACTAGTGCCATTACGATTCTGAAGGAATCCTTACAAGAGACTGGAGAAAATGTCTCATTTGTAATCTACCCCTTCTCTTTGTGTAAATCCTTTTGCCACTAGATGCGCTTTATACTTTTCTATGTTCCCGTTAGAGTCATACTTTGTTTTGTAGACCCATTTGCAGCCTACTGTTTTGGCTCCTTTGGGAATTTCCTCTAAGTCCCAAACATTGTTGGAACTCATTGACCTCATTTCATCTTCCATGGCCTCTAGCCACTTCGATGAGTTGGGGCCTCCCATAGCTTCTTCATATGAGGTGGGATCACCTTCCATATGAACTGTTTCTGTATTATAAACTTTATAATCAGTAGAAATAGCTGATTTCTTAACTCTTTTGGACCTTCTAAGGGCCTCATTCTCTGGCTCATTATGTACCTCAACTTCTGGTACATCTATTAGAGGTGGCTGCTGCAGCTCCCTTTCATGCTCAATGAAGGGTTCCGTCGGTTCCTGACGGACAGGTTCCGGAACTTCACTCCTTGTTGTCATGGGTGGAGTTACAACAGGTGCTTGCACCGCAACCTCAGGGATTGTTGGTGCAGGCACAACAAGTAGCGAGAAAAATGGCTCCTGAATCATTGGATTAGGTGCATGCACCCTCTTCTCCTCAAGATCAATTTTCTGAGCTACCATGCTCCCCCTCATCAATTTGTCCTCTAAGAAGACTGCATGTCTCATTTCTACAAACTTTATGTATTTGTCTGGACAGTAGAAACGATAACCTTTTGATCTATCAGGATAGCCAATGAAGTGGCAAGTTACTGTTTTGGGGTCTAACTTTGCAATATCTGGATTAAATACTTTTGCCTCAGCTGGGCTCCCCCAGACCCTTAAGTGGCGCAGGGAGGGAACTCTCCCTGTCCACAACTCGTACGGTGTTTTGGGCACCGACTTGCTTGGTACTCTGTTGAGAATGTGAATGGCGGTTTTAAGCGCCTCCATCCATAATCCCAATGGCAGGGTGGAATAACTCATCATACTGCGCACCATATCCATAAGAGTACGGTTGCACCTTTCAGCTACTCCATTTTGCTGAGGTTCGCCCGGCATAGAATACTGGGCGACTATTCCATTTTCCTGTAAGAACCTTGCAAAAGGTCCAGGTACTTGACCATATGGAGTGTGCCGACCGTAGTACTCCCCACCACGATCGGACCGGACTATCTTAATTCTTTTATCATGTTGATTTTCAACTTCTGCTTTGAATATTTTAAATTTATCAAATGCTTCAGACCTTTCTTTAATTGGATAAATATAACCATATCGGGAGTAATCATCTGTGAATGTTATGAATGAGTCATAGCCATCCACACTTTTCACAGAAAATGGTCCACAAATATCAGTGTGGATTATTTCTAGTGTTGCTGTACTTCGGTTTGCACCCTTTTTAATTTGCTTTACATACTTTCCTTTTATGCAATCTATGCATTGTTCTATATCGGAGAACTCTAACGGAGGAAGAATATCATTTTTAACGAGGTTTTCGATTCTTCCCCTCGAAATATGGCCTAATCGACAGTGCCATAACTTCGATGAGTCATGAGTTCTCTTTCTTTTCTTTTGTTCTTTGTTCGACAAGGAAGTTTGTTCATTCACATTACACACAGAATGCACTTTTTCACGTAAGGATAACAAATAAAGCTCGTTGTGAAGTAAAGCAACGCCCACACAAGCATCTTTAAACCATATGGCACACTCGCCGTGTGCAAAATAACACTCATAACTGTCTTTATCCAAACGTGATACACTTATTAAGTTTCTGTGAAGTGAAGGAACAAATAAAACATCTCTAAGCAGAACCGAAAAACCATCAGCTAACTCCAAGGAGATGTCGCCAACAGCTTCCACGTCTGCTTGAACTCCATTCGCAACTTCAATGCATCTTTCGTTTCTTTTCATAGTCCTTGTCGAATGGAATCCCTATAAAGAATTAGCAACATGAACAGTTGCACCTGAGTCAATCCACCAAGTAGATTTTGAAAACTGTGAATACAGGGATTCATTAACAAAAAAAAACTGTATCTATACCTTTCCTTGCCATTATGGACTTGAGCCATTCTGGACAGTCTTTCTTGAAGTGCCAGTCTTCTTGCAGTGGAGACACTGGTCTTTATCCACTGGGAGAGTGGGCTGATGATACTGTTGGGGACCTTTGCCATATGGCTTGGAGGGAGAACCTTGGTTGCTGTTCTGGAAGTTCTGGTAGTTCCTTTTCTTGTTGTCCTTGACATAGTTGATGGAACCACCATTTGAGGCTTTAAGCCTATCTTCCTCTTGTACACACATGGCAATCATCTTTTCTATGTCCCATTTATCAGGGGACATGTTGTAGTTGATAACAAAGTTATCAAACTCTTTAGGCAATGATGCCATGACAAGGTGAACAAGCAGAGCAGGCTTTAACTCCAGATCAGCATCCATGGGCTTCAGTTTAGAAGCCATGTTGCTCATCCTCAAGATGTGCTCCCTGATGCCATGTGCACCTCCTGTGTACTTTTCTGTGACCAGCTGCTTGAGCAGCTGGGTAGCATACACCTTTGAAGAGCCAGTGAACTGGCTCTTTATATTTTCTAGAAACTCCCCAATGGAAGTGCACTCTGCGATTGAGCCCGCAATTGCGTTCTCAATCGTATTCTTTATAAAGGCCATGCACTTTTTGTTTGCATTGACCCACTTTTGGTTCTCCAGCACATATGCCAGCTTCACTGGAGCAAAGTCCTTTTTCTTGTTCTCCCATGCAGCATCATCATCCTTTGCATCTCTGACTGGCTCTGTCGGCTTGACTGGCTGTGGAGTGTCCACAACCCAGTCGACCTCAGCGCAAACAAAAGCCAGATCAACTTTCTTCCTCCACTCAGTGTAGTTGTCACCCCTGAGCGTCGGAACGTCTTTGAGGCAACTCATCAGACTGTAGCCTCCTGAAATTCACAAAGATGTGAGATAACAAAACAATTGCATGCATTAATCCAACGTTGGTATAAATAAACACATACAACTGTTTGTGCAATTAAAACTATATCACCGTTGGGCAAAAATAGGGATAAATGCACCTTTTAACATATAACAAATAAATTATGATCATGTTATTAACAACATTGGTCATAAAATAATTGAATCATAATCACTTTTAATTCACTTTATCACATCTTTCAAGAAATTCAATTTAAACACTTTATTGCATTTAAGCAATTTCTTTTAACTATTTGCAGCAGAAACATGAATTAAGAAATTCATTAACTCTAAACTTTATAAAAAAGTTTCTGTAACTTTTGCAATCTCTTATCAAAATTTCGTTGGAAAATTTTGAATAGAGAAAACTATTTAAAATTTGCTCAAAAACTGAACAAGAAACTATAAAAACTGTAATCCGTAAAAGAAAAAACAGATAAGACAATTTAGCCCGCAGCCCACGGCCTGCCTGGAGCTCGCGACGCCCTGTGCGGTGGATAACTATCGCCGCTTCCTCTGCGGCCCGGCCTGTGACGGCCCATCGGCCTGCCTTTGGCCGCACCGCTCGCTGCTGGCCGTCGGATTGAATCCGACGGTCCAGCGCGCCTATCGCCCGGTCAAAGACCCTGTCGGCCCCGACCGGGGAAACCCTAGCCGCATTCTCACTGTCTCACCCCGTCCCCGACTCTCTCTATCTCGCTGCTCTCGAGCGGCGCCTGCTGGGAGGCCGACCTCGTTGGCCGGTGGCCGGTGCGCCGACGGCAATGCATGTCGCGGCGGCGGCCTTCCCCTCTCCTTTTCTTTTCTCTCCTCGCCCAGCAACCTGCCTCGCGCCTCTGTCTCGAACGGGCGGCGCCTGGAGGAGGCCGCCGAGCCCGGCCGGCGCGCCGCTGACGCATCACCAGCGACGGCGCCAACCCACGGCGGCGTGGCGAAGCCCTTCCCGCCTCCCCTCTCTGTGTGTCTGACCCGCCCGTGGCGGCTCGGTTTTTGGCAGAGGAGACTGCCATGGACCGGGGCCCCGCCGGCGACCGGCGACGCACTCCACGGCAGTGGACGGCGGTGCGACCTTTGCCCCCGGAGGGGTTCTTCCCTTTTGGTCGTGGCGAGGCAAGCCCCTCCACTGCCCATGGTTCTTCTTCCCCGAGCCTCCATTGGATGCGCACGGGAATCGAGCGGAACAGACGCGGCCGGAGACGGCGGTGTTCTTTGCCGGCGAGCCCGAGGCTCAAATCCGGTGAGTTCTTTTCCCCTTTTCTCTCTGTGATGTTTGATTCGGGGTTCTTTTGGGGATGTTAACTGTGGGGATGAACTAGGGTTTCCACTTTGATCTAAACCAAAAGATCTACAGCCTAAACAGATGCTCTGATACCATTGTTGAATCTAGGCTAGAACAAAATCGGTAGATAACTTTCACTGTCTAGAACTAGTCAAGAATCTGAGAGAGAGAGAGAGATCTGAGAGGGAGAAAAGAGAACCACCTGCACCTTGGCTTGTGGAGCCTGAACCGGATGCCATCGGGGAGGGCAACGGCGTGAGCGTGGGTGAGGGTTAGTGGCGGCGGACTTCCCGTCAGCACTGCGCGAACCCTAGATCGGGAAGGGTGTATCGGTGGGGAGAACGGCTCACAACGAACCTCGTAGTTTGAGCCGCCGACCCCCACCTCTTTATATAGCGTAGGTGACAGGGGCCCGTCAGCCATAATGGGCTGAGCGCCCTCGATCAGGGCGCGAATCAAAGGGGCCTGGTGGGCCGTTGGGCTCACACAGGTGGAGATCAATCTAACACATAGTCCCCCTGGGCTAAGGGTTGAGACCTAGCCTTACAGCGTATGTGCACTTTAACATGGATTATTAGTAATTGATTATTTATGTTTTCACATATTTGATCTCATGTATAGAACTTGTTCCTCAGGCTTGTGATGCGGCACGGTGTTGATGTAAATCACCGTCCAGTTGGGAACCCCAAGAGGAAGGTATGATGAGCACAGCAGCAAGTTTTTCTCTCAGTAAGAAACCAAGGTTTGTCAGTCCAGGAAAAAGCCAAACTCCAAAAGGTGATGCTTGCTAGCTTCGCGACATCTCCGGACAATTTATAGGATGCCTCGTCCAGTGCTTTGCTTCGCCAGCAGCAACACGGAACCTGCACATAACACAACCAAGAACTTTGCTCCCAACTTACGATGAGGTTGTCAATCTCACCGGTTTGATGTAAACAAAGGAGTGAGCGTATCGAGTGGAAAGCAATAGTAGTATGCAAGAAAGTAAACAGTGCGAGTAAAGTAAACAGGTAATAGCAATATAAAGGAAATTGGACTGGGGTCCACAGTTCACTAGTGGTGTCTCTCCATAAGATAAATAACAACATGCTGGGTAAACAAATTACAGTTGGACAATTGATAGAAAAAAGATAACGTGCATATGTCAAGAGGATCACTATGAGATTTACTCTGGGCATTACAATAAAATACATAGACCATCATCCAACTGCATCTATGACTAATAATCCACCCACGGGGAATTATCCGAGGACCCCGTGAATATTAAGTTGCGAACAACAGATAATTCATTAAGCAAAGTGTGTAATATAAGCAAAGCATATGTCCTTGGACATAAGAATGTTGTTTTCTCCCTAGTGGCAACAACACATCTACAACCTTAGAGATTTCTATCACTCTCCCAGATTAAATAGAGGCATGAACCCAACTATCGAGCATAAATACCCTCTCTTGGAGTCACTAGTATCTACTTGGCCAAGATAGCTACTAACAACAGAGAGCATGCAAGATCATAAACAACATAGAGATAACATAAGATAATATTTAGCACATCAACTCAATCATAACACCAATATTCATCGGATCCCAACAAACACAACATGTAGAATTACAGAACGGTGATCTCGATCATGTAAGGCAGCTCACGAGATCTAAACATGAAGCACATGGTGGAGAAGACAACCAACTAGCTACTGCTATGGACCCATAGTCTAAGGTAGACTACTCACTCATCGCGTCGGAGGCAAGCATGTCGATGAAGAAGACCTTCGGTGGCGATTCCCCTCTCCGGCAGGGTGCTAGGAAGAGCTTCTGGACCCTCCCGATCTCGGGTCGACGACGGCGGCGGATCGCGATGTGTTTCTAGAAAATTGATCGGGTACTTAGGTTTTTCTCGTTGGGGGGTCTTTATAGGCGAAGGGGCAGCGTCAGAACTGGACCAGGGTGGCCTCACACATAGGGGGCACGGCCAGAGGCTGGGCCGCGCCGCCCTACTATCTGGCCGGCCCGTGGCCCCTCTTTGTCTCCTCTTCGGTCTTCTGGAAGCTTTGTTAAATAATAGGAGGTTTGGCTTTTGTTTCATCCAATTCCGAGAATATTTCCTGTGTAACTTTTCTGAAACACAAAAATAGCAGAAAACAGGGAACTGACACTGTGGAATCTTGTTAATAGGTTAGTTCCGAAAAATGCATAAAAACGCCATGAAGTGTAACGAAACACTAAGCAAATGGTGTAAAAATAAGCATGGAGCATCAAAAATTATAGATACGTTTGAGACGTATCAAGCATCCCCAAGCTTAACTCCTGCTCGTGCTCGAGTAGGTAAGTGATAACAAAGAATAATTTTTTAGGTGACATGCACCTACGCAATCTTGATCATCTATGTAAGCATTGAGTGCTGGGATCAAAAGAACTTAAAATATGGGCATGAAAGACATAATCTTGATAGAAGAAACTTAGCAACCATGCTATAACATGAAAAAGAACACAAACAAAAGATCATGAAAATGAAACAATGAAAGTCAAATATGTGTTCAAATCATATGGAAAAACATAGCAAATGGTTTTCAGCTTGTCCTTCATGAAATAGCAAAACATAAATGCATAGGACACCTTCAAGTTTAAGAGGGCGATTAGATACAAATAATTTAAGAACAAGTGAAACCAAAATCATGAATCAATCAATGAAAACTTTGGGAAAAATGCACATTATACTAAGAATGACAACTACGCTCTCTTAGACGGTGCATAAAGGTAGAATGTGGTGACTCAACATAAAAGTAAAAGAAAGGCCCATCGCAGAGGGAAGCAGTGATTGCGAGTTTTATAAACCTTCAAAAATTATGGTACTTACTAGCTTTGAGCTCTCATTGCCCCCATCATAGGCATCTTGAATGGTTAGACTTAATGCGAATACAATTATGAAGCATATGCTTGACAAATCATAAGTTGAAAACCTTGTGTCCCATGAAGTATGAATACCCAAACCTCATGCTACTCGACTTAGAGTCCCAAGCAGGCTCTTGTCATTGTAAATATATGTGTATCATCGAGAACCGCCAACGGGGTACCTCCTGCCCGATGACATGGAACAAGCCCACATCAAAATGACAAGACAAACAGACAATGAACACCTCGACATCTCTTTTATTTACCATTGGTATAGCTTTTTATTTTGAGATGCATCGTCGAATGTTCACTATGGGCATGTGATGACCCACAAGTATAGGGGGTGTATCGTAGTACTTCCGATAAATAAGTGTGTCGAACCCAACGAGGAGCAGAAGGTGTTGGCAAGTGGTTTTGATCAAGGATTCACTGTAAATACTAGCAAACGGGTTTTCAGGGGTATTTGGTAATGCAAATAAATAAAGTGCGAGTAAATAAAAGACAGTAGTAATAATTGCAGCAAGTGGCCTAATCCTTTATGAAACAAAGGACAAGCCGGTTGTGTAACTTATGATGACCAAATGTTCTCGAGGACACATGGGAGTTTCTATCAAGAGCTTTCGTTTTAGGCCGCTAAATAATCCTTATTGGTTTGATAAGTGTTATGGGGGTGAACTTCTGCTAGCGCACTACCCTTACTAGGATAAATACACACTTGTGATTATACCCCTTGCAAGCATCCGCAAATACAAGAAAGTAATTAAGATAAATCTAACCACAGCCTTAAACTCTAAGATCCTACGCTCCCTGGTGTAATGGTTTCCTAACAGAGGTTTAGATTTCTGTCACTCCAGCAACCCCACAATTAGTAGCAAAATACATAATGCGTCTCACTAGGCCCATAAATTGTGAAGTATCATGTAGTCGACATTCACATGACACCACTAGTGAAATAGCACCACAACAAATAAATATCAAACCATTAAATATTACTCAACAATAATCCACTACTAACATCTTGACTTCTCCCATGTCCTCAAGAACTAAACGAACTACTCACAAGACATCATATGGATCATGATCAGAGGTGAAATAATGGTAAATAACAATCTGAACATAAACCTTAATTCAACGGTTCCACTCAATAGCATCAACCACAAGAGTAATCAACACCGGGAAAGTTTCCTCTAAGAATTTAACAAGATTCAACTCAAGACGTTACAGCTGGATGGCGTGGTGATGGTGGAGATGAAGGTGCTGGTGATGATGATGAAGAAGATGATGATCCCGATGAAGTCCGGTACGATGGTGATGACGATGGCGATGATCTCCCCTCTCCGGGAAGGAATTTCCCCGGCAGATTTCTGCCTGCCGGAGAGCTTTTCTCTCTATCGTGTTTTCCGCCCCGCAGAGGCGGCGGTGTCTATCTCTGAGCCCCCCTTCACTTAGGTTTTCGGGGACGATGAAATATGCGAAGGGGCGATGGCAGTGGTGGGCCAGGGGGCTCTCACCACAGGGCGGCGCGGCCAGGGGCTGGGCCGCGCCCCCTGGTGGTGAGGCCGCCCTATGGCCCCTCTCGCCTCCTCCTTCTAGCTTCTTCAGTCTTCTGGCAAAATATAATTTTCTGGTATTTTTTTAGAATTTTCCTGATCTTCAAAATATGGTGTCTTGACGGTCCTTTTTCCAGCAGAATCCTGACTCCGACAGCAAATCCTCCAATGATCATCAAACATGTAAAAACAGAGAAAATAACATAAGTATCATCTCTAAATATTAAATATATCAATGAATAACAGTAAATTATGATACAAAATAGTGATGCAAAATGGACGTATCAACCCCCCCAAGCTTAGACCTCGCTTGTCCCCAAACGAAAACTGAACTCGGTAAATATGACCATAGGTTTATGGAGTGAAGTGTCGATAATCAAAATACGGACAAGAAGCATCACATTTACCAAGGCACAAGGTATAATAGACAGCAACTTCCCTTTATATGATAAAGACTTGCAATAAGTAAAAGGGAATCACAAATAAGGATGCACAAGGCAAACTATAATTGGTGATGGCAAACCTTAGTTCTTGGTCAGAGAACGATGAACAAGCTATTCTTTCTTTTGAACAGAGCCTTTTTTAAAACAGAGCTAATATAGCAAAAACCATATGCTCAATGAAACAAACTCTTTGTATTCATAGAAAGCTTTCAAAGATATATTTCTTCAGATAAAAGCATTGTACTAACAAAAGAAGTTAGTAAACATGATTAAACGGATCAACATATGGATGAGTGAAATATAACAACTCAAATTCTTGCTTGAGATAGAAGGGAATAGGTTGACTCAACATAAAAGTAAAAGACAGGCCTTTCGCAGAGGGAAGCAGGGATTAAATATGTGCTAGAGCTTTTCATTTGTAAAACAGAGGTAAAAAGTTATTTTGAGAGGTGGTTGATTTTGTCAACGACTAGCAACGGAGTTCTTGATATCTTCCATACTAAACAAGTGAAAGCGGTTCCGAGATGTTGATTAATTAGCACAATGGTGCTCTTTTATAGCTTTGCACTCCTCCCCATCTTTTCCTTTCTCAAACCATGGCTAACCGATTGATGACCCACAAGTATAGGGGATCGCAACAGTCTTCGAGGGAAGTAAAATCCAAATTTATTGATTCGACACAAGGGGAGCCAAAGAATATTTATAAGCCTTAACAGATGAGTTGTCAATTCAGCTGCACTTGGAAACAGACTTGCTCGCAGCGGTTTATCAGTAGCAACAGTTTTATAGTGGTGATAGTAGTGAAACAGTAACAACAGTAGTAAAATAAAAGCGGTAATAGCAGCAATAGTAAACATCAGGATAAAATACTATAGGCATAGGGATGGATATACGGGCATTGCATGGATAAGATGATTCATGAAATCAGTGAGACATGGGCATTGCAGATAAATAATGATAAAGCATCTTAGTACTAACAATCATAGGCATGTATTCCATATATAGTCATACGTGCTCGCAATGAGAAACTTGCACGACATCTTTTGTCCTACCAGCCTGTTGTAGCAGGGCCTCAAGGGAAACTACTGGTAATTAAGGTACTCCTTTTAATAAAGTACCGGAGCAAAGCATTAACACTCGGTGAACATATGTGATCCTCACATCATAGCCATCCCCTCCGGTTATCCCAATTTCTGTCACTTTGGGGCCTCGAGTTCCGGACAACAATATGTGTAAACAACTTGTAGGTAAGACCATAAACAACAAGTATCATCATAGAAACAATAACATGTTCAGATCTGAAATCATGGCACTCAGGCCCAAAGTGACAAGCATTAAGCACAACAAGTTGCAACAATGTCATAAGCACTAAATAAAGATACTAGGCACTATGCCCTAACAATCTCATAGCGAATTACATGAATGATCTCATCCAATCCCTACCATCCCCTTCGCCTACAGCGGGAATTACTAACACATGGATGGGGGATTCATGGATGGTTGATGGAGAGACGTCGGTGATGATGGTGATGAAGATCTCCTCCAAATCCCCGTCCCGGCAGGGTGCCAGAACAGAGTTTCTGGTTCCGAATCATGGTTTTTGATGGTGGCGGTGTAGCGGAAGTCTATCTGGGAAAAACGCCAAACCCCCGTTGTTTTCCGGTCAGAGGGTATATGTAGGCGGAAGGAGGGGTCGAGGCGACGGCCGAGGCAGCCTCACCACAGGTGGGCGCGACCAGGGCTGGGCCGCGCCCCCTGGTGGTGAGCCCAGGCCGCTGCCCCCCTTCGTCTCTCCTTCTAGCTCCGTGGGTCTTCTGGCAAAATAGAATTTTTGCAATATTTTCCAGGATTTTTCCTGAAAGTCGGATTTTTGCACAAAAATGAGACACCAGAGCAATTCTGATAAAAACAGTGTTAGTTCGCGTTAGTTGTATTCAAAACACACAAATTAGAGGAGAAACAATAGCAAAAGTGTCCGGGAAAGTAGATATGTTTTGGACGTATCAACTCCCCCCAAGCTTAGCTATTTGCTTGTCCTCAAGCAATTCAGTTAACAACTGAGAGCGATAAAAGAAACTTTCACGAACACATTTGCTTCATATGATGTATATATACTAACTATATGATCAAGTACACAGGCAATTCATAATAAGAAATATGCAACTAATGTTACCTCATAGTCAGGCAAGCTATGAAAGTGTGCCAATGCACTAATAACAAGTAACATGAACATAAGAAGCTACAAGATTGTAATATTCATAAATGATATGGAAGAGTGGTATCCCGCTTGCCTTTATTTGTGGAGCAAAACATAAATGCTGAGGCACCTCTGAAGTCCAAAGGAAGACTAGAAGTAAAAAATATCAAAGATACAAGCATCAAAGTTATACCACAATTAACCGCGTTCTGGGACAAGCACATTACACTAAGAATAACAGCTATGCTCTCAAGAAGGTGCTTTAAAGTTAGAAGATGAAGACTCAACATAAAAGTAAAAGAAAGGCCCTTCGCAGAGGGAAGCAGTGATTTAACATGTGCTAGAGCTTTTCATTTGTAAATCAGAGATACAAATTTATTTTGAGAGGTGGTTGTTTCATGTCAACGACTGGCAATGGGGACTTACTATCTTCCATAATAAACAAGTGAGAGCGGTTCCGAGTTCTTTGAAAATTTGGCACATTGGTGCTCTTTTATAAAGCTTTGGCACTCCTCCCCACCTTTTTCCTTTCTCAAACCATGGCTAACCGATTCCATCGGGTGCCCACCAACTTTCATATACCATGGAGGAGTGCCTTTTTTTCTTTCTTTTTAGAATTAGATTACAATGGTCTGACCAGCTCCCTTGCAAAATTAATGACGAGCAGATGAAGCTGCCTAGTTGAGGGGTACTTAATTTAATATGGAAGATAGCAATTCCGACCACTACGTCCTCATGAGCTAAAAACAGTGGCACAAAATGAGAAGTAGTTGAAAGTTTTGAAAGGTAGCACATGAAAATTTACTTGGAATGGCTTTGAAATACCATGCATAGGAATTTATAGTGGACTCTTTGGTAGACTTGGTTTTTGGTGATTGGATGCACGAGAAGTATTCCCTCTCAGTACAAGTGAAGGCTAGCAAAAGATTGGGAAGCGACAATCGAGAGAGCAATAACTGTCATAATCATGCTTGCGACAAAACAAAATTAATATAGGCATAAAAATGATACAAGAACTCTGAGGCAAAGTAAATCATCGAGGCTTAATTGACTTTTTGTTTAGTCATATGCATGCTCGAGCATGTGCCAAGTCGATTCAAATGAAACTTTCAGAGGTGGATACCACAATAACATACCACAATATGAATAGAACAATGCAAGCAAGCGTCTACATGACATGCTACAAACTATTAGTAAATTGGAACTAATCATATGAGAGCAAGAACTACAAAGCATCCATTAAATGACATATACCTTACATGAACCGACTAAGCATGTCCACATAGATGAGTATATGTACAAAAATGAAAACAAATAGAGTTCATACCAGCCTCTTACCACATCTCGGATTGTCATATGTCATCATTATTGCTTTTCACTTGTGTGGCTTGAATAATATGAAGTGAATACCAAGCTCCAATGGAGTCACGGGAGACTGAACTCTGCAACAAACTTTACAAACCAAAGAAGAACAACAAATATTTTTGGGTTTTCGATTTTTGAAACAAGAACAGAAGGAAATAGCAAACAAAGCAAAATATTTTTGGATTTTTCAAAGGGATTTCTATTTTCGTGCCCCTGGATCATTAGTTGTACTCAATTTTCCCCAGCCGCTTAACTTTTCCTCAGTTTTCCTCTCGCTCTAGTTTGAAACCCCTCGCAGACGCTCGGACGAGATGGTTGTCGTTTAGTTGACCGTTCCGTGCTGACGTGTGGGGCCGCGTCATGTGGGGTCGCGTCGCGTGGGGCTGGTAGAACGGGACCGCGTGGGACAGGACGAGACCGCGTTTGGTTGTATGTGAGAGCTCGGTTTTGTCTCTCTCGGCCCAAATTGGCATTTTTCAGAGCGCTTTTTTCCCCTCTCTCTGTAACAGTTCTCTCTCTTTTCACCAAATTAGTATCAAATCTAGAGAAGCTTCTATTTATGTCTTTCTTTAATGATTGTTGCCTTTTGGCCCTCGTTTTTTGCCCAATATGTTAACAAATCTAGTAGCAAATCTAGAAGCTAGTAGAGGATAAATTCACAGCAGCATAATAAATCGAGAAAATATAGGATAAGCTGCATACAGCAGCCAACATAGCATATATAAATTCAGGACAGATCCAACAGTACTACCGATCCCTAGATCCAACATAAGCTACATTTTACATGGGATTAAGCTTGGAGGCTGCGCAGGTGAATCCCAAGTGCTTTGTGTTTGGCCATGAAAGCATGCACGTTCACGGTCGTTCAAACTCTAGCGCCGCCAGGGGCTCTGCCAATGGATTCGGCATGGTTCACCAGGCAGTTGAAGTCGGTGGCGCGGAGCCTCCTGTTGCAGAAGGGGCACCTATAAACGCCTCGAGCAAAGTGGCGATCGTAATGGCCGGACTGCAGCCTCCTGAGGACGTGACGAGTCTTGGTGTGGAAGGACTCGTCGTCGCTGTCGACATCGCTGCTCTACACCTGTCACGTAGCACCAAAGATCGAAAAACACGGAGTCAATTGCAGCGATGATGGAATAGAGAGTGAACAAAAGATCATGCACGATAATATGGGCACGAAAAAAAGAAGCCTCAGTTACATTGGACACACTTATATCCAGGATTTGGGTCAGTAAACCAAAGATCATGCACAACAAATTTGTACACACCAATTGTTCACAGACCAAACCCTGAATCAATTTGTGCCCAAATATTCTTCATCATCGGCACAAATTAACCGGATGGGATTGATTACTCACATAAGTTAACCGAATCTTAAACAAAAGCAAATCACAAACACTAATAACGCTAGATCTATCATAATAATGCTAGATCTATCATAAAAGGATTGAACTAGGAACAGACTAACCCTAATAATGCTAGATCTATCATAAAAGGATTGAACTAGGAACAGACGAACCCTAATAACGCTAGATCTAACACAAAAGGATTGAAATGGGATAAGAACAAGGAAACAAAGGGTTACCTCCGGGTAGTCATCGACGATGCTGGTGTCGTAGGGGTTTGTCGGCGCGATGTACGGCACTGGTTCGTACGGGTCTTCGTACAGGTCCCAATCGACGGGGGCCTGGACGGGGGCGGCGGCCAATGCGCCGGCGGCCGATGCGCCGGTGGCTACATCGGGAATGGGCATCTCATTCTTCTCCATCGCCGGGGTTTTTTCTTTGGGGTTTTTTCGACGCGAAGTGGAGAAGATGATGGGACAGGAGAGGCGGTTGCAGTGAGAATGAGAGAGTGGGCTAGCATCGAGAGAGAGAAAGAGGGGCTCTATAAAGATGAAGGTGGCGTTTGGTGAACCGCAACACGTGTCCGCTATGCACGGCTGTAGCGTGCACCGCGACACGAGGCTAACCCTTCGACGTTTGGTGTACTCAGTTCTAGCCTCGGGCCTTATACAGAAATTTTATATGTACTCAGTTTTCCCCTCGAGTACTTAGACTGGCAAGTGCAATATACTCAGGTCTACCCTCAAGTAGCTGGTCAACAGAGAGTCAATAAATGAGATTAACATAGCTAATTGAGTCATTTCATGCGCAAAAAAAATCCAAAAAAATAAAAACATAGTGGCACCTACTCATGGAGTCTTCCTACGCAACCTTCCACCTTAACAAACATAGATAAATCAAGTTGTACCACAAATTGCCACTTCTCAGAATCACTAGTAGCTATGAAGATGCATGGTTTTCCACTCAAACCCCTTTGCAAAACATCTTCCCCAAAACATAGTTTGTCTAAATGAGGCTATAATTGTCACACTCATGTATATTTGAATTGCAAATAATTTGATGTAGCCCAATATGAATTATATTGTACAAAACACGCATTTTTCATTTTGTAATTCTTTTGTTTGAATCCCTTAGTCTATTTACTATTTACGTGCCCTTGGTTTCTTAGTACTACTCAGTTTTGCCCTCAAGTACTGTCACAAATGCTCACAGAAGCCCAAACTTATCCTGATTGGTTGAGCCGTTGTCACACGGATCGACTCCACCAACCATTGATCCACTGATCTAACGGGCAGTATACCCCTCTCCGTCTCTTCGTGGCCACCCCTCTCTCTCTCTTCGTGGCCACCCCTCTCTCTCTGTCGGTGGAATATAGTTTTGGTAATTTGAAACGGCCCAAAAGTGGTATAATTTTGGTATAAACATGAGGCATACATATTTGAGGGATTTCGGTGAATGGATTATTTATCACCCCTCTAACAATTATCAACTATCTTTAGCATTCCATTTCTTTTAGGGAATATAGTTTTGGTAATTTGAAACGGCCCAAAAGTGGTATAATTTTGGTAGAAACATGAGACATACATATTTGGCATATTGGGGGGATTTCGGTGAATGGATTATTTATCACCCCTCTAACAATTATCAACTTTCTTTAGCATTCCTTTTCTTTTAGGGAATATAGTTTGGGATATAGTTTTGGTTATTTGAGTCCCAAAAGTGGTATAATTTTGGTAGAAACATGAGACATACATATTTGGCATATTTGGGGGATTTTGGTGAATGGATTATTTATCACCCCTCTAATAATTATCAACTTTCTTTAGCATTCCTTTTCTTTTAGGGAATATAGTTTGGGATATAGTTTTGGTTATTTGAGTCCCAAAAGTGGTATAATTTTGGTAGAAACATGAGACATACATATTTGGCATATTTGGGGGATTTCGGTGAATGGATTATTTATCACCCCTCTAACAATTATCAACTTTCTTTAGCATTCCTTTTCTTTTAGGGAATATAGTTTGGGATATAGTTTTGGTTATTTGAAACGTCCCAAAAGTGGTATAATTTTGGTAGAAACATGAGACATACATATTTGCGATATTTGTGGGATTTCGGTGAATGCATTATTTGTCACCCCTCTAACAATTATCAACTAGCTTTAGCATTCCTATATTCGTTAACACTATTTTTTTTTAGTAATTTCGGTGAATGCACACACTAACTTTTGAAACAACTACAAATACATGTAACTGAATAATGGATTTGCAACAAGGGATCCCTTGTAACAACTTCTAGCGCCTGATGAGCAATGATAAGAATCCGATCGCAATTATACAACAAATAAAACAACCAGCCATCAGATTAGCTTGCTTCTTCAACTCGATCAGCTGCCTTAACTGCTTGTTCATTTTCTTCAGTTCTCCCTTCACTTCCACCAGTTCTGCATTGGGAGCATTAGGCACAATCGGAACGGCTCCTCTCTCCGCCGCATTCTCTACAGCAAGTCCCCCCCTCCCAAATTGCGCTCCCCAATAGCACCAATTGATTCCTGCAATTGAAGCCTCTGAACGTACACATCGATCCACTCGAAATACCTGCATTTCTTCAGGATCTAAAAATAACAACGTGAACCCTAAATCCCAAATTCAAGGGAATAACAAGAAAATCGAGAGAAAACAGAGCAATTGGACTGAGATCTAACCTTATCCCCCTCTCTATATGGCAAGCTCTCGCATGCAAGGAACTCACGTCCACGGTTGCCGTTGTCGTTTGTCTTACAGTTCGACCGCTTGAGAGGCTCCTGGCGTGGGCAGTCAGGGCATCTTGTCAAAGGCACGGGTCCATACTGCGGCCATGAAGAACGGGAGGTCGAAGAGAAACTAGACATCACCCGCCTGCCGGAGAAGGGCTGCCGCTGGCGGAGAAGAAGAACAATGGGCCGCGGGGAAAGAAAGGGGAAGCAATGGCACGGGCGCGGGGCTGGCTCGGGCTCCCATTTTGCAACGGGCACCTGGGTAAGCTGTGGGTCCGGTGCGCTAATGTGGACAAGTTATGGGTCCCACGATGATCTGGATAAGTGGAGGCATGTCCACTGCGGGGCACCAACAGTGGCCCCACTTGCCAGCACCAACCAACGGTCAAGTAAACGGAAATCCTCCCGTCCGAGCTCCTTGTGAGGGTTTCAGACAAGGGCTTGGGCAAAACTGAGGAAAAACTAAGCGGCTGGGGAAAACTGAGCACAACTAAGGACCCGAGGGCACGAAAATAGAAATCCCTTTTTCAAATATCAAACCGAAAATAGCAAGTAAAGCAACCAAAGCTAGCAAACTAAAGAGGCAAACAAAGAGAAACAACGGAAATATTTTTGGTCTTTTTGTGTTTTGGAAAGAAGAAATAAGAACAAGAACAACAAAGAAAGCGAAACATGGATATACAAAGGACCGACAAAATATGATATGTAGATGAGTGAATCGTCGGCGTACCTCCCCCCAAGCTTAGGCTTTTGGCCTAAGTGGAGATCAATGTCATCTCGGAAACATGCCCCATGCTGGTGGGTCATCATTGGTGAAGTAGTAGCTTGGCCCCTGTGAAGACGAAGCAGATTGTGTATAATCATAGTAGGGCTGCTGGTATGGAAACTCCACAATGTTAGAGGGCTGGACCGACTCCTCGGTTGCCTCTTCATTGTGCACGAGCTGCGGGCGCTCCTCCATGTATGCGTCGAGCTCACCCTCTGTGAGTGAACATCTATTCCTGCGATCAAGGTTAAACAAAAGAGGTGCATGCAAATGGACTGATCGATCAGTCTTCACTACCTTCCAGGTAGATTTCTTGAAAAAGGTAATCTCAAACGTCAAGTTAGTCAAACATACATTAGGAGAAACAAACTTATGATGTATCATAGAATTAAGATCAAGCATCTCCACTGGAAACTGAAGATCTAAAACATGAGGCACTACACCATGCAAAGCTCACAAACGCGAAGCAATAAGGCCTCCACAAATTCCCCTTTCTTACGGTTAGCATCTAGATGAAAAGCTATTAAAGCACCCAAATTGTAAGTCGTATCACCTCTCAGAGCAGCAGCAATAAAAGCTAGATCACAGGAGGACAACTTATTTGCAACTTTCCTAGCAAGGACACATTTGGTAATAAAGTAGGGAAAATATCGAATGGATGGAAGGTGAATATTTCAAATTTTACCATCCTCTCCTGAGAAACTTCTTCCTTGACAAATCTCCTCATAAAGGTCCGTCAATGGCTTAGGTCGTTCCTTTATCCTTTTGTGCGATCCCCACTATGGTACTCTAGTGGCTGCATAGAAAACATCAAAGGGCAAGTCCACAGATTTATTGTAGATTTTATAATGAACCATGGGGTTATATGTGGAACCACTAAAACTGAAATCCTACACCACAGACATTGTTAGTTTAGCAAATTGGGGTGGTTCACCCTCAATAAAATGTTCCAATCCTGTATTAGAGAGTAAAGCTTGGAAGTCCTGCTGGATTCCGGCGGCATTCATGAAATCTGAGCATGGATAGATTGAGGGAAAGACCCTCCCTTCACGGTGAACTCTCATGACTTCATGCACTTCTAGCTCATATTTAAAAAGTTGGTATGTATTCTCCTCCATTTCTGAAATTTTTAACAAACCTCATAAAATATGATTTTGAGACAAACAAATGTAGGGAACTACTATAGAGAGTAACTAGAGGGCTAACATGCATCAAAATATCATTTCTAGGCAATAGAATAAGCATGCAAACTCATTTCACCTGTCACCTATAGAGCTAAAATACTCAAGAAATACTTCACTAATCAAAATTCTACTTGGACAATCGGAGGAGTCACATACCAGAGAACAAATGCTCCAAATCTCAGCAACAATGATAGGCTGAGCAAGGAGATCAAAAAATCGAGATAAAGAGCAGCAAGAACTCAAGTTTGAGCAGGTGTGTCGTTGTTTTCGGGAGAGAGAAAGAGCTGGGGAGGAAAAGATAAGTGAGAGACCAGGGGGCCCTCCTCACCATAGGTGGGCGCGGCCAGGCTAGGGCCGCGCCCCCTGGTGGTGAGGTGGCGTGGCAGGTCCCCCTGAGGTCTCTCAGGTGCCTCTCTGCCCCATTTTTGATATAAAAAATTAAAAAGATTTTTCTGGAATTTTTCGAGAAACTTTATTTTCAAGGATTTTTCAAAAAAACGATAAGAGAATAAAACTCGAGAAAACAACGGTGGAGCGATAAAAAGCAAATCTTAACCAAGTATGCAGCATCTCTAAGATATTCTAATCATGTAACTAAATAGAGGGAACAAAGATGAACAAGTAAATATAAGTGAGGTAAAGTAATTGTGGTGAAAACGAAGTTTTGTTCATATAAAATCACTTTGTTAACAAGGTTGATCAAGTCTTGTTACCAAACTAACTTTATATGAGGCAAAACTTTGCATTTCACTATATGCTTATGTTACCTCGACCTTGATAGGCATAGTCCCAATCATAACAATTCTATATTCTTCCTTGGGCTTTCGCTCTGAACAAATGATTTGACCAACTCGAATGGTCTCAACATTCTTGATTGAATTTAGAGCATTCTTTCTATCAATCTTCTTGGGAAAATAGACCGTATACTCTTTGTCATTGACATTAAAAGTTACTTTTCCTTGATTGCAATTAATAACCGCACCTGCAGTGTTTAGAAAAGGTCTTCCAAGAATAATAGACATATTATCATCTTTAGGCATTTCCAACACAACAAAGTCAGTTAATATCAAACAACTGTTAGCAACTTGAACATGAACATTTTCACATATACCAATAGGAATAGTAGTAAACTTATCAGCCATCTGCAAAGATATATCAGTCGATACCAATTTTTCTAGATCAAGTCTCTTATAAAGAGAAAAAGGCATGACACTAACTCCAGCTCCCAAATCACATAAAGCAGTTCTAACATAGTTATTTTTAATGGAGCAAGGAATAGTTAGTATACCTGGATCTCCAAGCTTCTCCAGAACTTTACCATCAAAAGAATAATTAGCAAGTAGAGTGGAAATTTCCTCATTAGGAATCTTTCTTTTGTTAGTAACAATATCTTTCATATACTTTGCATAAGGAGGCATTCTAATAGCATCAGTCAAAGGAATTTGCAAAAATAAAGGTTTCATCCATTCACAAAACCTGTTGTAGTGTTCTTCTTCCTTGGACTTGTGTTTCTTACTAGGAAAAGGCATTGGTTTCTGTACCCAAGGTTCTCTCTCATTACCATGCTTGTTGGCAATGAAGTCTTCTTTGGTGTACTTTGCATTCTTATCTATCTTTTCTGGTTCCTCTTCAACTTCTTCTTTATCGGAAGCATCACCTGGTTCAGTTTCAGCATCAGAAATAGAAACACTGTTAGGATCTTTACCTGCTTCAGAGGATTCTGCAGTTGTTTTATGCTTCTTCTTCTTCTTCTTCTTGGAAGGAATATCATCTCTTGAAGTGCGTTGAGAATCTTGCTCGATCCTCTTAGGATGTCCTTCAGGATATAAGGGGTCTTGAGTGGTAGCACCTCCTCTTGTGCGTATTTCACACGCTTGTTTTTCTCTTGAAGCATTAACTAGCAAGTCTTTTTGCACCTTGGTATGCTGATCAATTTGAGTCTGAACCATTTGAAAATGTTTAACAAGTATCTTCACATCATTGGAGGTTCTCTCCAAAATATCCTGCAACTTGTTAATAGCTCTAGAATTTTCCAACAAATGATTCTGCACCATTCTATTAAAATTATCTTGCTTAATAATAAAATTATCTAACTCATCTAAGCATTGATCAGGAGGTTTAGAGTAAGGAATATCTCTATCATCAAAACGTTGGAGAGAGTGTACCTCAATAGTAGATGAGTGATGGATTGGCTTACATAATTCTTCTATAGGAGGTAAATTCTTCACATCTTTGGCCTTAATACCTTTCTCCTTGAGAGATTTCTTGGCTTCCTTCATAACTTCATCATTTAATTCAATCATTCCTCTCTTCCTCGGTGTTGGCTCTGGAACTGGCGCATGTGTTGGTGCTGGCGTTGGCTCAACTAGAGTCCAATCATCATGATTCCGGCTTATTTTAGCCATTAATTCTTCAGCCTCAGCCGGAGTTCTTTCCCTAAAAACACAACCAGCACAACTATCCAGATATGACTTAGATTCATCAGTTAGTCCATTATAAAATATATCAAGGAGTTCATTTTTAGGCAATGGCTCTTTAGGCAAAGCTCTAATTAAAGAACAAAACATTGTCCAAGATTCAGGCAGTATCTCTCCTTTTCCCTGTTCAAAATCAAAGATTTTCTGCACATCAGCATGTTGAGCACTAGCAGGAAAATATTTCTGAAAGAAAGCATTAACCAAAGCAATAGGACTATGAATAGATCCAAGAGACAAGCTATTAAACCAAGTTTTAGCTGCATCTTTCAACAAGAAAGGAAAAATCTTAGCAATAAAGTAAGTGCGAAGCTTAATATCATCAGAAAGCAAATTACTCAAAGTAGAAAGCTCATTCATGTGCTCCATAGCACTTTCATTCTCAGTACCACAAAAAGGCTCTTTCTCAACAATAGATATGTAAGAGAAATCTAAAGAGAAATCATAATCCTTGTCTCTAATATCTATGGGAGAAGCAGCAAACTTAGGATCAGGAGACAATTTATATCTAATAGCACGTCTCGCTAAAAGTTCCTTAACAGCTTTAGTAGAACGAGCTTCAGCAATAAAATCATCATCAAGCTCAATATAAGCATCATCAAAATCATCACTAGGACATTCCCTAGACTCAGGTGAACTAACAGGTGTAACAGTGGTGTTTCCCATCTTAGCTCTAGCAATTGTAGCATCTAAAAAGGAACCTAGTGAACCACCCTCATCAAGCACAGTAGAAGCATCATCTAAATTATCAGTGGCATTTTCAAACTCAGCAAAAGTAGTAGCAGTAGCGTGTGCATGTGGTGGTGTAAGCAACTTACTCATAACAGATGGCGAATCAAGAGCAACAGAGGTGTTCAGAGTCGTACCTCTTCTTGTAGTGGATGGCAATATAGGAACTTTTCCATCACGAGGTTTACCCATGATGAAAGGATTGCATCGAACAATATGAATCCCAAGTGAACTTACAAATAAAGCTATGCTCCCCGGCAACGGCGCCAGAAAATAGTCTTGATGACCCACAAGTATAGGGGATCGCAACAGTCTTCGAGGGAAGTAAAACCCAAATTTATTGATTTAATACAAGGGGAGCCAAAGAATATTTATAAGCCTTAACAGATTAGTTGTCAATTCAGCTGCACTTGGAAACAGACTTGCTCGCAGCGGTTTATCAGTAGCAATAGTTTTATAGTGGTGATAGTACTGAAACAGTAACAACAGTAGTAAAATAAAAGTGGTAATAGCAGCAATAGTAAACAGCAGGATAAAATACTGTAGGCATAGGGATGGATATACGGGCGTTGCATGGATAAGATGATTCATGAAATCAGTGAGACATGGGCTTTGTAGATAAATAATGATAAAGCATCCTAGTACTAACAATCATAGGCATGTGTTCCGTATATAGTCGTACGTGCTCGCAATGAGAAACTTGCACGACATCTTTTGTCCTACCAGCCTGTTGCAGCAGGGCCTCAAGGGAAACTACTGGTAATTAAGGTACTCCTTTTAATGAAGTACCGGAGCAAAGCATTAACACTAGGTGAACACATGTGATCCTCACATCATAGCCATCCCCTCCGGTTATCCCAATTTCTGTCACTTTGGGGCCTCGGGTTCCGGACAACAATATGTGTAAACAACTTGTAGGTAAGACCATAAACAACAAGTATCATCATAGAAACAATAACATGTTCAGATCTGAAATCATGGCACTCAGGCCCAAAGTGACAAGCATTAAGCACAACAAGTTACAACAATGTCATAAGCACTAAATAAAGATACTAGGCACTATGCCCTAACAATCTCATAGCGAATTACATGAATGATCTCATCCAATCCCTACCATCCCCTTCGCCTATAGCGGGAATTACTCATAGATGGATGGGGGAGTCATGGATGGTTGATGGAGAGACGTTGGTGATGATGGTGATGAAGATCTCCTCCAAATCCCCGTCCTGTCAGGGTGCCAAAACGGAGTTTCTGGTTTCGAATCGCAGTTTCTGATGGCGGCGGCGTAGCGGAAGTCTATCTGGGGAAAACGCCGAACCCCCACTGTTTTCAGGCCAGAGGGTATATGTAAGCGGAAGGAGGGGTCGAGGCGACGGCCGAGGCGGCCTCACCAGAGGTGGGCGCGGCCAGGGCTAGGCCGCGCCCCCTGGTGGTGAGCCTAGGCCGCTGCCCCCCTTCATCTCTCCTTCTGGCTCTGTGGGTGTTCTGGCAAAATAGAATTTTTGCAATATTTTCTGGGATTTTTCCTGAAAGTCGGATTTCTGCACAAAAACGAGACACCAGAGCAATTCTGCTGAAAACAGCGTTAGTCCGTGTTAGTTATATTCAAAACACACAAATTAGAGGAGAAACAATAGCAAAAGTGTTCGGGAAAGTAGATACGTTTTGGACGTATCACCGATTCCATCGGGTGCCCACCAACTTTCACATACCATGGAGGAGTGCTCTTTTTTCTTTTCTTTATGAGCTTACAATGGTCTGACCAGCTCCCTTGCAAAATTAATGACGAGCAGATGAAGCTGCCTAGTCGAGGGGTACTTAATTTAGTATGGAAGATAACAAACCCATCCACTATGTCCTCATGAGCTAAAAATAGTGGCACAAAATGAGAAGTATTTGAAGGTTTTGAAAGGTAGCACATGAAAATTTACTTGGAATGGCTTGAAATACCATGCATAGGGATTTATAGTGGACTCTTTGGAAGTAACTTGGCTTTTAGGAATTGGATGCACGAGAAGTATTCCCTCTCAGTACAGGTTTTTGGCTAGCAAGGCTGGGTAGCAAGCATAAGAGTTGCATGAAACAAACAAACAAACATACATATAATAGGAACAATCATGCAAACTTCCTTGAAGGTACAATGATTTTAACTTTGAGAATAATAATGCTTATAAGCCAAACATGAAGGAAAACTGAAGTGATGTAACTACAAGAACTTCTTTCTTCTTTTCTACTCAAACCTCAAGGTAATGTTGCTATTGACCAAGCTAAGTTTGCCAAAACCAACTAAATTTACTCATGCTCCCAAAGTGATACCAATACTAATCAACAAGACTAATCATATAAGAAAGATTGCAAACTAAAATAAAGTGTGCGGAAAGTAAACGATAAAACTTCTCATTAATATTTCATTACCGCAACTCACACCAAGGGATACATAGATAACCAACTAAGGAGGATACTTCCACACTGCAAACTATCTTATAAGATAACTTCTCTATTCATGATATGACTCTACTTGAAAATTAAATGAGTAAAAGATAATGATGTGATACCGCGGCACTCCCCCAAGCTTGGAACAAGCCAAGGGGATGCCAATACCATGACGAATTACTCCTTTGGCGGTGGTGGGTAGTCTTTAATAAGCTTCTCAATCAAATCTTTCAAATCATCGATCTTGTGACTAAGGTTACGAATCATCTCTGAATTGTGCTCAATACGGCTCATGAACCTATCAGCCAGAGAGTCCCAGCTCTTGGAGTTATTTCCCCATCCTTCTTCACTCTTGGAACTTTCTTTCCCTGCATTGTTAGAATGCTCTATATCCCAACCAGAGGGCAATCATGATCTAGGCACCTTTTGAAACTGATGTTTATGTATTAGAGTATGGAAAGGGTTGTTGCCTGATGGAGATGTCCGTGGAGCTAAGATGTGGCATGGCACACCCCCTCCGGTTCTTATACGCGCACTCTTCTTGAACTTGTCATGACTTGTCACCACCCCAATGCTTGCGATCATGGTGCTCGGGCGTGAACTTTGGTCTTCTTCCATCTCTTCTTCCTCGGCCTCACTTTCAACTTCTTCCTCCAGCTGAAGGTCTTGGTGGTCATCTTCCGGAGGTGTCTTCTCCTTGTCGTCGCTTGAAGAGTCCATGATGCTCCCAAAACTAAGATCAACTCCTAACAGAAACAGCTCGAAACAAAAACACGATGAGGAGACGATATGCAGACCTCGGGTATTCCGTGGGGTTATAAAGGCGAAAATTAAACATCGAGAGGAAATCACAGGAGGAAACCGGGATGGACACGAGCTCCGGGGTGGTCTCACCACAGGGCGGCGCTACCTAGGGTAGGCCTGCGCCCCCTGGTGGTGACAAGCCACCGGACTCCGTCTCCTGCCCGTTTTCGTCTCGTGATTTTTCTTATTTAGCAAAAACAATACAAAATATTAATAGAAAAGTTTTTCGCGAACCTTTTCTGACTAGAACTGTTACCTATTCGAAAACAAACTTTGCAGGTTCCTGCATATTGTCCTGGATGAATTCTTCCGGAGAAACTGTTTGAATAACATCAACATCTTCATTATAAGAATCTCCAGCAATATAATGTTTGAGTCTTTGACCATTCACCACTTATGTAGTGTCATCTTTCAACGAAGAAATATTTATCGCACCTAAGTGGTACACTTCCACAATAACATATGGTCCTTCCCATTTTGAGAGTAATTTTCCTGCAAAAAATCTGAGACGAGACCTATACAATAGAACTTTCTCAGCAACGTGAAACTCTCTCTTAAGAATTCTCTTATCGTGCCATTGTTTGACTTTCTCTTTGAAAAGTCTGGCATTCTCATAAGCTTCGTTTCTCCACTCATCTAGGGTACTCAAATCGAGCAACCTTTTCTTACCGGCGAGTTTAAAATCTCTATTAAGCTCTTTCACTGCCCAAAAAGCTTTGTGTTCTAATTCTAAGGGCAAGTGACATGCTTTTCCATAAACCATTTTATAAGGAGACATGCCCATGGGGTTCTTATAAGCAGTTCTATAAGCCCATAAAGCATCGTTTAACTTGCTAGCCCAGTTTTTCCTAGATCTATTGACAGTCTTCTATAAGATAGACTTGATCTCTCTATTTGAAAGCTCTACCTGCCCAGTAGTTTGGGGATGATAAGCATAAGCAATTCTATGATTAACGTCATATCTAGCAAGAGTTTTTCTAAAACTTCCATGAATAAAATGAGAACCTCCATCAGTCATAAGATATCTAGGCACACCAAACCTAGGAAAAATAACATCCTTAAGCATTTTTAACGAGGTCTCACCATCGGCACTCTTTGTAGGTATGGCTTCTACCCACTTGGTAACATAATCAACAATAACAAGTATGTGAGTATAGCCTTTTGAATGAGGAAAAGGACCCATAAAGTCAAATCCCCAACAATCAAATGGTTCAATAACAAGAGTGTAACTCATAGGCATTTCATTACGTCTAGAAATATTACCAACTCTTTGACATTCATCACAAGATAAAACATACCTTCTAGCATCTTTAAAGAGGGTTGGCCAATAAAAACCTGATTGTAGAACCTTTTGCGCAGTTCTATCTTCAGCATGATGTCCTCCATAAGCACTGCCATGGCATTTTCTTAATATTTCTTGTTGCTCATATTCCGGAAGACATCTTCGCATAATACCATCAACTCCTTCTTTATATAAATGTGGGTCATCCCAAAAGTAATGCCTCAAATCATAGAAGAATTTTCTTCTTTGCTGAGCTGTAAAGGTTGAAGGCAAATAAAGTTAGCATAATCAGCATACCAAGGAAGGTCTCGCAAAGTTACATTTATTGAAGCCAACTGTTCATTTGGAAAACTATCATTAACAGGAATAGGATCAAAAGAAATATTTTCCAATCTGGATAAATTGTCAGCAATAGGATTTTCAGCACCTTTCCTATCTACAATATGCAGATCAAACTCTTGTAAAAGCAACACCCATCTAATAAGCCTAGGCTTAGCATCCTTCTTCGACATAAGATATCTAATAGCAGCGTGATCAGTATAAATAGTAATTTTAGAATCAATAATGTAAGGTCTAAACTTATCACATGCAAAACAACAGCAAGAAACTCTTTCTCAGTAGTAGCATAATTCTTCTGAGCAGCATCAAGAGTCTTACTAGCATAATGAATAACATTCAACTTATTATCTACGCGCTATACAAGAACAACACCAACAGCAAAATCACTAGCATCACACATAATTTCAAAGGGTAAATTCCAATCAGGTGGTTGAACAATAGGAGCAGTAGTTAAAGCCTTCTTAAGAGTTTCAAAAGCTTCCTTACAATCATCATCAAAGACAAATGGTACATCTTTTTGAAGAAGATTAGTAAGAGGCTTTGAAATCTTAGAGAAATCTCTACTAATAATATTGCTAGAGGTATGGTCCGTGGCTCGCAAATACGCTTTCAATCCACCTAAAATATGCTTTCATCCAAGTTAACATAAATTACCCGCTTTGCCATGCATAAGTCAGGTACCGGTTCAGTTTGTTTCTTCGAAGGTCACCTCGTGTCCCTCTAATCGTCCATGACCGGCGGCAATGACCGGAAGCGAGCAGTAGCGGCAGTGTTTTTCGTGACAAATCACTGGAAAAAGGGGATCAAGAGGTAAACGAGATCCACCCCGGAGCACCGTCTCCGGAGACCCACCCCTTTGCGTGCCGGCCCCGCTCCCTTAAGGATGCAGTTCTGTGGTCTGCTCGGCGGCGGTGAGCGAGTGCTCCTCTTTGATGCGCTTAGCTGTTCCATAGTAGTCGCCAAGCTCTACGGGTGTCGCGCCACCGTCATGGTGCTGTCCAAGTCCAAGGCGCCGGTGAGAAAAGGGGTGTTAGGCACCGAGCTCAACAGGAAGGTAGAGGAGGGGCCAGGGAAGCTGGAGAGGGCATGGGAGAACAACAACGTCTTCGTCAATAGCAGCCGGAGCAAGGCTAGATGGCGGTGGTGCTCGAGGATGGCCGACATCTTCCCCCACTCAACTCGAAGCTTCTGCTGGCCACGTTCATTCCCCTTCTGGCCTGGCCATGGCCGTGGTGGTCTGGACGTAGTTGTGGGGAGGACCCTATGCGCTTGATCTGGCGACCTTCTTCTAGGCATCCCGGATTTGGTTAAGATCGAGGCCTCTATGCATTCCCGAGTGACAGACGCCCTTGATCAGAGTTCGAATGTTGCTTTTTATGTACTCAATATCATATTTCTTTATTGTATCCATAGTTGCTGAAGTTGAATTAGCAATGGATCATAGTGAATTGTTAGGGTTCATTAATCCTTGAAGAAGCACTTATTACAGTTAGAAGCTGACAAGAAGGTGTTCGTGCATATCGGCCTAATTCATGTTAGGCATTGTCCAAATTCCCGGTTCCTGACAGCCACCGTGCGTGCAGTTCAACAAGGTTAGTACCATGTTTCTTTTTATTGTCCTGGCTTCGTGGATTTGGCGTTGATAAGGCAGTTGCACTTCTCTGTTTTGTAGATGTCTTATTTGTTATTAATCATTCTTTTGTTTACTGAAGAAAAAGACCATATTTATTGTGGTGAATTTGTAGATTAGTGTTTGTCTGTGTGATAACTGAATGCTAGATGTTCTGGAATCATTTACATTACAATCGTCAAGTGCTACTACGTTTACCACTTTCACGAAGAGACAAGGTCGTCATTTTTTTAGGGAGAAGCAGGCATGCATTTCAAATATCTGACAAATCCGGCCGCGAGGTTGATAACCGTGTCGTGCTCACATGTGTGGTATGCAACCGGCTCGTCTCGCTGGTCTTCGCCACCGCCATCAGCAGCGTGCACGCCGCCATATAAACATGTATCTCGGCGAGCGACATATCTGACGATGTCATTATTCCTCTCGGCGAGAGGGACATATGGCAACGCCGTATCCTCATTCACGGGAATACCGATATTTCATTTCCTGAGAGGAGAGGTATCTCACTTTTCCAGTGTGCCTCTCTCACGTGTTCCCGGAAAATGAAATGCTCCTCTGATTGCAATTATTGTAGTTTTAAAAATTCTCATGGTAGTCTAGCATAATACACGTGCTTTGTTAATCAAAAACTCATTTAGACAACTAGGAACCAAATATAAATTTAATTTGAAATTATAAAAAAGTTGAGTTTTAGTCAATCATTTGCAGTCAAATAAAAAATATTTTGTTAAAAAATATGTATAATATTAAATACTTAGTCTATCCGTAGCAATCGCACGGGTGTTGTGCTAGTCTTTAATAAACCTCCTATAGAAACCAGCATGACCAAGAATACTACGAATACCTTTAACATCTCTGGGACAGGGCATTTTCTCAATTGCTTCAACTTTTGCTCTGTCAACTTCAATGCCTCTTTCAGAAATTTTATGTCCAAGGACAATTCCTTCATTCACCATAAAGTGGCATTTCTCCCAATTAAGAACAAGATTAGTTTCTTCACACCTCTGCAAAACTTTATCAAGATTGTGCAAACAATTATCAAAAGAAGTTCCATAGACAGAAAAATCGTCCATGAAAACCTCCACAATTTCTGCACAAAAACCATGAAAAATAGCAGACATGCATCTTTGAAAAGTAGCAGGAGCATTGCACAAACCAAATGGCATACGTCTATAAGCATAAGTTCCATAAGGACAAGTAAAAGTGGTTTTCTCTTGATCTTGTTTTTTAACAGCAATCTGAGAGAAACCAGAATAACCATCAAGAAAACAAAAATGAGTCTTCTTAGATAACCTCTCTAACATCTGATCTATAAATGGTAAAGGATAATGATCTTTCTTAGTAACTTTGTTAACCTTTCTATAGTCAATGCACATCCTATAACCAACTACTACCCTTTGAGGAATAAGCTCATTTTTCTCATTAGGCACGACAGTCATACCTCCTTTCTTAGGAACATAATGAACAAGACTAACCCATCTACTATCAGCAATAGGATAAATAATACCAGCATCAAGGAGCTTCAATACCTCATTTCTTACCACATCCTTCATCTTGGGAATTAAGCGGCGCTGATGTTCAACAACTGGCTTTGCGTCTTCCTCCATGTTAATAGCATGCTGACATATAGTAGGAGAAATTTCTTTTAAATCATCAAGAGTATATCCCATAGCTCCTCGATGTTTCCTCAATATCTCCAATAACCTTTCTTCTTTTTTTCCTGAAAGTTTAGAACTGATAATAACAGGATATATTTTCTTATCATCTATATAAGCATACTTAAGATCATTAGGTAAAGGTTTTAATTCGAACACAGGATCTTCCTTAGGTGGCAAAGTGGTACCAAGATCCTCCACAGGTAAATTGTGCTTAATCAGCGGTGGTTGACGAAGGAAAATATCGTCAATCTCTTCCCTTTCCTTCCTATAAACATCACTTTTATGGTCCTCCATGAATTGCTGCAAAGCATTATTAGGAGCAAGGGCAATAGAAGCAAGCTGTTCAACTCGAAAATTTTCATTAGGCATGTCATTTTCATAAGAAGTCTTAGCAAACTTAGAAAAATTAAACTCATAAGAATCTCCATTAAACTTAGTGAAAATTTTCTCCTTCTTACAGTCTATCACAGCACCACAAGTATTCAAAAAGGGTCTACCAAAAATAATAGGACAAGTTTTACTAGCTTCCATACCAAGTACTAGGAAATCAGTAGGATATTTAGTCTTACCGCATAGAACTTCCACATCACGAACAATACCAAGAGGCCAAACAGTTTCTCTGTTAGCAAGCTGAACAACCACATCAATATCCTCAAGTTCACAAGGGCTAATCTCATGCATAATTTCTCTGTAAATCTCTAAGAATGGCACTTGAACTTGCACCAATGTCACATAAACCATAATAGCAATGATCTCCAATCCTGACAGAAATAACAGGAACACTTGTTTTCCTACGCCTATTAGGATGTGAAATAATGTTAGTAGCATCTTTACAAAAGATAATATGTTCATCCCCTACATCTTTAGTAACAAGGTCCTTCACTATAGCCACAAGAGACTTAATAGTAATTTGCTCATCAGGTTCTACCGCTTTCTTAGTACTTTTATTAGACACACTTACCAAAGTAGAATGCTCTTTTACCTTAGCAGGGAAAGGTGTCTTCTCAATATAAGGTTTAGGCAAAATGCTATCAACAGTACAAACTTCAGTAGCTGCAGCAGGAATATGACTAATGGAATCTTTATAAGGCGCATGATATTTGTTCCAATCTTTCTTTGGAACATCAAGATAAGAGGCAAAAGCCTTAAAACAGTTAGCAAGTATTTGAGAATCAAGACCATAAGCCGTGCTAACATTATGAAAGTCATCGGTTCCCATAAAAGCTTTAATGCATTCATAATCATAATTTATACCTGACTTCCAACCTTTGTCGTTTTCCCATCCTTCAGCATTTGCTTGGATACGGTCAAGAAGTTTCCACTTAGCATCTTCTTTCATATAAGTAAATGATCCAAAACAAGAAGCATCCAAATAATCCTTATCATGAAGAGTAAGCCGTGCATAAAGGTTATCAATAACAATATTACTGGGGAGCTCATGAATGGGACATTTGAGCATTAGTAACTTCAATCTCCCCCACGCTTGGGCAATACTCTCTCCATCATGAGGCCAAAAGTTATATATTCGATTACAATCTTTATGAATTTCACTTGGAGGATAAAACTTGGAATAAAAGAGAGGCACAATTTCCTCCCAAGCAATAGATGGACCATTTTTAAGCAGCCGATACCACTCCTCAGCTCTGCCTTTTAGTGATAAAGAGAATAGCTTCCTCTTGACCTGGCTCGGTGAAATACCTGCACACTTGAACAACTCGCATAATTCATGTATAAAAAGTAAGTGATCCCCCGGATGGACAGTTCCATCTCCTAAATAGCAGTTATCCATAACACGTTTAACAATTTTCATAGGTATTTTAAAAGGATCTAATTGAGCAGGTGGTGGTGGTGGTTCATCCACATGTGCAGCAGTGGTAGTAGTGTTCCCGAATAGGAAACCAAATGGAGAACTCTCCATAGCGAAATAAAATAAAAATAAAAGACAGAAATAAAAACAATACTCACAGCGACGGTTACCTTTACCAATTCCACTCTTCAATAGCGCTTCACTCCCCGGCAACGGCGCCAGAAAATAGTCTTGATGACCCACAAGTATAGGGGGTGTATCGTAGTACTTTCGATAAATAAGAGTGTCGAACCCAACGAGGAGCAGAAGGTGTTGGCAAGTGGTTTTGACCAAGGATTCACTGTAAATACTAGCAAACGGGTTTTCAGGGGTATTTGGTAATGCAAATAAATAAAGTGCGAGTAAATAAAAGACAGTAGTAATAATTGCAGCAAGTGGCCCAATCCTTTCTGAAACAAAGGACAAGCCGGTTGTGTAACTTATGATGACCAAACGTTCTCGAGGACACACTGGAGTTTCTGTCAAGAGTGCCGCTAAATAATCCTTATTTGTTTGATAAGTGTTATGGGGATGAACCTATGCTATCGCACTACCCTTACTAGGATAAATACACACTTGTGATTATACCCCTTGCAAGCATCCACAAATACAAGAAAGTAATTAAGATAAATCTAACCATAGCCTTAAACTCTAAGATCCTACGCTCCCTAGTGTAATGGTTTCCTAATGGAGGTTTAGGTTTCTGTCACTCCAGCAACCCCACAATTAGTTGCCAAATACACAATGCATCTCACTAGGCCCATAAATGGTGAATAATCATGTAGTCGACGTTCACATGACACCACTAGTGAAATAGCACCACAACAAATAAATATCAAACCATTAAATATTACTCAACAAAAATCCACTACTAACATCTTGACTTCTCCCATATCCTCAAGAACTAAACGAACTACTCACAAGACATCATATGGATCATGATCAGAGGTGAAATAATGGTAAATAACAATCTGAACATAAACTTTAATTCAACGGTTCCACTCAATAGCATCAACTACAAGAGTAATCAACACCGGGAAAGTTTTCCCTAAGAATTTAACAAGATTCAACTCAAGATGTTACAGCTGGATGGCGTGGTGATGGTGGAGATGAAGGTGCTGGTGATGAAGAAGAAGAAGATGATTATCCCGATGAAGTCCGGTGTGATGGTGATGACGATGGCGACGATCTCTCCTCTCCGGGAAGGAATTTCCCTGGCAGATTTCTGCCTGCCGGAGAGCTTTTCTCTCTCTGGTGTTTTCCGCCCCGCAGAGGCGGCGGTGTCTATCTCTGAGCCCCCCTTCACTTAGGTTTTCGGGGACGATGAAATACGCGAAGGGGCGATGACAGTGGTAGGCCAGGGGGCTCTCACCATAGGGCAGCGTGGCCAGGGGCTGGGCCGCGCCCCTTGGTGGTGAGGCCGCCCTGTGGCCCCTCTCGCCTCCTCCTTCTGGCTTCTTTAGTCTTCTGGCAAAATATAATTTTCTGGTATTTTTCTGTAATTTTCCTGATCTTCGAAATATGGTGTCTTGATGGTCCTTTTTCCAGCAGAATCCTGACTCCGGCAGCAAATCCTCCAATGATCATCAAACATGTAAAAACAGAGGAAATAACATAAGTATCATCTCTAAATATTAAATATATTAATGAATAATAGTAAATTATGATACAAAATAGTGATGCAAAATGGACGTATTAGCATGCTGTTAATTTCCACTATGAATTATGCATGGCTTAGATTAGCGGCCCAGGCGTTTCCCTAACACATATAAGAACTCCATGATCCCGCAAGATTCCCAACTTGTTTCACATCGCGAGTATCCATAAACAAAAGATCACGATATCAACTCAAATAAGAAGTGCAATGTTGAAAGCTTACCGCATGATGGCATGGTTTGGCTAATTTTGAACTTACAACTTGCAAGCATAACAACTCAACATAAGAGAGCCACAATGTCAAAAAATTTAAGAACGAGAAAAGTAAAGTGTGCCATCAGGTTCGTGAGAGCTTTACTGACCAATTTTCGTATAACACCAAAAAAATTTAATTTGAAGGACAGATAAAAGCAAGTCAAATGTACTTTGGAATAGCAAATTGCTAATAGGTATGTATGGTGGACACATTGGAAAAACTTAGTTTTTAGGTGTTGGATGCACGAGTAGAGCTCATACTCAGTACAAAATGAGGGCTAGTAAAAGACTGGGAGCGACCAACTAAGAGAGCAATAACGGCCATAATCATGCAAAGCGACAAAGCAACATTAACAGAAGCATAAAATGGCCTCAAAAGTCAAAAACTAAATGATCATAGAGGCTTATGGCAACTTTTTTATAGTCATAACATGTTGTAAGCATGCGCCAAGTCAACCCAAATAAAGCATCAAGGAGATAACCAAATTAATGCTTCCAAATAATAAAAACAATGCATGATTTTTTTTAAGGTTCATTAAGCAATCTCAGTCATTTGAGACAAGTCATGCTACAGCAAAACCACTAAGCATACTATCAAAAAGACATCAAGCACGACATGCAAAAGCCTAGGCCGCAGTCTACACAAGCTCCTTTTTGTACCACTTTTTTTTGCATGAAACTTTTTCTCTTTTCCAACACCATTTGAAACTTTTTGAAACAACTCTTTTAATGAAAACCAACATGTACCAGAGGTTAAAATACACCTTGATGCAAAAATATAACAAGATCTGAGTACAAATCAAGGTGAAAAACGAAAACTAAACGCAGTAGCAGAAAAAGAGAACACTCGTTGAACGATAAGAGTGAAAAACGGAGTGTTCTTGACAAATGAAAAGCAAGGCAACTTCTCCAAAAGAAATTTGTTGGGTCCAACCATTTATTGCAACAAACAAAACTGAAAACTAAAACAACTGACGCTCCAATAAAAACACATAGTGCATGAAGCATTAAAAATATAGTATGTTGAAAGGTGACCTGATTTTTGCCGATGAAGAAGGGGTGCCTCGGGGGCATCCCCAAGCTTTGACGCTTGTACCTCTTGGATATTTCTTGGGGTGCGTGGGCATCCCCAAGCTTGAGCTTTTGTCCATTCTTCAACTCATCTCATCATTCTCCAGTCCCTACACTTGAAAACTTTCTTCATACAAAACTCAACACAATTCTATTAGCAACATTAGTGTAAGCATAATAATGAATCAACCCCTTTTTTGCTTCAGGTTTCAACTCAAAACCACCACATATAAAGCATATATTACTGTAGCAACTTCCCCAAAAGTTCCGTGATCAAAAGAACTAAAAAAGAAAGCGATCGAGTGGCAAACACAAATAGTGGCAGAAATCTGTCAAAACAGAACAGCTGACAAAGGTCGAATTTTTAGAGGGTTTTCTGTTGCTCAAATCAAAAAGTGTAAAACTAATGAAAGTTTGAAATAACCTGGGGCATATGCACAAGAAATCGCAAGTCAAAAAGATATGCTGAGAATTTTCACGAATTTTTACGGTGCAGCACCGAAATCTGTTTCAGGACAGCAACATCCCCAAATCTTACCTCACTCAAATTAGAGGCTTCTCTTGGCACAAAAACGAAATAAAAATGATAAGAAGCAGTTATTACAGTAGTAATAACTTCCAAGACTCAAATAAAAGAAAAAGAACTGAAAGTAAAACAATAGGTTATCTCCCAAGAGTGCTTTTCTTTAACGCCTTTGAGCTAGGCGCAGAAAGTGCGAATCAAGTAATATCAAGTGATGAATCATCAAGTTCATAATTTGCTCTAAGAATAGAGTCAAAAAGTAATTTCTTCCTCTTTCTAGGGAAGTGTTCTATACCTTTCTTGAGTGAGAATTGATATTTGATGGTGCCTTCCCTCATATCAATGATGGCACCTACAGTTCGAAGAAAAGGTCTTCCCAAAATAATAGGATATGAAGCATTGCATTCAACATCCATAACAAGAAAATCAACAGGAACAAGGTTATTGTTAACCATAATAAGAACATCATTAATCCTTCCCAAAGGTTTCTTCTTAGCAACATTAGCAATATGAACATCATAATAACACATTTCAAGCGGTGGTAAATCAAGCATATCATAAAATTTTCTAGGCATAATGGAAATAGTAGCACCTAGATCACATAAAGCATGGCAATCAAAACCATTAACATGCATATCAATGATGGGTTCCCAACCATCTTCTAACTTCTTAGGAATAGAAGCTTTTTGCTTCAACTTTTCATCCCTAATTTTCATGAGAGCATTGGTAATATGCTTAGTAAAAGCAACATTTATAGAACTAGCATTGGGACTCAAAGCAAGCTTTTGCAAGAACAAAATAACTTCAGATATATTGCAGCCATCAACATCAAAATCATTAAAGGAAATAGAGCTATCATCTCCCACACTCTGAAAAATTTCAGCACTCTTTTGAGAAAAAGTTTTAGCAGTTTTGGGCTTTTTAACACAAGGAGTGAGAGTTTTCTCTACACCAATCAAAGTAAGAGAATTGCTAGCATTTGGAACAACATCATTAGAGGTAGTAATGGTACATACCTTCATCCTTCTAGCCATCTCATCTTCTCTTTCCCACCTGGCATGCAATTCTGCTAACATCCTAACATTTTCATCAATTCTAACTTGGATAGCATTAGCAATGGCGAAAGTATTGTTCTCCTTCACATCATTAGGCAACACTTTTAATTTAACAAGTTCAACATCATGAGCAAGGCTATCAACTTTATAAGCAAGAATATCAATTTTGCCTAACTTTTCCTCAACCGACCTGTTAAAAGCAGTTTGCTTACCAATGAAGTCCTTGAGCATGACTTCAAGCTTAGAGGGCGCAGCCCTAGTGTTGTTGGAGGAATTACCATAAGAGTTACCATAACCATTACCATTGGTAGAAGGATATGACCTATAATTGTTACTAGCAAAATTGTTCCTATAAGCATTGTTGTTAAAATTATTATTTCTAATGAAGTTTACATCAACATGCTCTTCTTGAGCAACCAAAGAGGCCAAAGGAACATTATTAGGATCAACATGAGTTCTATCATTAGAAAGCATAAGCATTACAACATCAATCTTATCACTCAAGGAAGAGGTTTCCTCAACAGAATTTACCTTCTTACCTTGTGGAGCTCTCTCAGTGTGCTATTCAGAATAATTTACCATCATATTGTCGAGAAGCTTTGTTGCGGCGCCCAAGGTAAGGTACATAAAAGTACCTCCAGCAGCTGAATCCAATAGGTTCCTTGAAGAAAAATTCAGTCCTGCATAAAAAGTTTGGACAATCATCCAAGTAGTCAGTCCATGAGTGGGGCAATTCTTTATCATAGATTTCATCCTTTCCCAAGCCTGAGCAACATGTTCATTATCAAACTGGCTAAACTTCATAATATTGCTACGCAAAGCTATAATCTTAGCAGGAGGATAATATCTTCCAATAAAAGCATCCTTACACTTAGCCCATGAATCAATACTATTTTTAGGCAAAGACAGCAACCAATCCTTAGCTTTTCCTCTCAAAGAAAAAGGAAACAACTTAAGCTTAATAATATCACTCTCTACATCCTTATATTTCTGCATCTCACATAGCTCAACAAAATTGTTGAGATGAGCTGCAGCATCATCAATACTAGCACCAGAAAATTGCTCTTTCATAACAAGGTTCAATAAAGCAGGCTTAATCTCATAAAAATTTGCAGCAGGAGCAGGTGGCGCAATAGGAGTGCAGATAAAATCACTATTATTAGTGCTAGTAAAATCACACAACTTGGTATTTTCAGGAGTAGCCATTCTAACAAAGTTAAAAGTACACAAGTAAAAATAACAACTAAAAGGAAGCTAATTTTTTTTATGTTTTTGATAAAACGATGCAAGTAAAAATAAAGTAAAGCAAAACTTAAAACAAAGTAAAGGATGTGCATGCGAAACTTCCCTTGTAGAAGTCTTCTTTTTCCCCGGCAATGGTGCCAAAAAAAAGTCTTGATGCGACATGGTGTTGATGTAAATCACCGTCCAGTTGGAAACCCCAAGAGGAAGTTATGATGAGCATAGCACCGAGTTTTTCCCTCAGTAAGAAACCAAGGTTTGTCAGTCTAGGAAAAAGCCAAACTCCAGAAGGTGATGCTTGCTAGCTTCGCGACAACTCCGAACAATTTATAGGGCGCCTCGTTCAGTGCTTTGCTTCGCCAGCAGAAACGCGGAACCTGCACACAACACAACCAAGAACTTTGCTCCCAACTTACGATGAGGTTGTCAATCTCACCGGTTTGCTGTAAACAAAGGAGTGAGCGTATCGAGTGGAAAGCAATAGTAGTTGATGTCTACGCACGTGTCTGTTCTTGTAGACAGTGTTGGGCCTCCAAGTGCAGAGGTTTGTAGAGCAGCAGCAAGTTTCCCTTAAGTGGATCACCCAAGGTTTATCGAACTCAGGGAGGAAGAGGTCAAAGCTATCCCTCTCAAGCAACCCTGCAATTACGATACAGAAAGTCTCTTGTGTCCCCAACACACCCAATACACTTGTCAGATGTATAGGTGCACTAGTTCGGCAAAGAGATAGTGAAATACAAGTAGTAGTGATGATAATAAGTAGTAAGTGTAATCTGAAATAAGTATCGCTGTGAGCAAACATGTAACAAAACTGAAAGGAAACGGTGTGCAATGCTTGGAAACAAGGCCTAGGGATCATACTTTCACTAGTGGACACATTCCCAACAAATATAACATAATTGAACCAATAGATACTATCATCAATATGCAACTCAAAACAATTCTCCAATGGAAAACGAACACTAATTATGCGTAGGGCTACGAAGCACTCCTCAAAGTTTGCATGTACCCAAACTAGATTGTCCCACACTGTCACCGTGAATGCACTAGATGGTTCCAATAAACACCAACAATTCATAGAGACATTAACCAAAAAGACACACATGATGCGCACACTGTCACCATCACACCATGATACAAGGTATCTCCGGAGTTTACAAATATAAAGCACGGGAGTAGCATAATATCTGAATAATAACATCTACCAGTTCAACTAGATACAAAGCTCACGGTCACATAAAGATCACATCATGGGAGAGAAAGGTGAACCACATAGCTACCGGTAGAGCCCTCAGCCCCGGGGGAGAACTACTCCCTCCTCATCATAGGAGATAGCAAGGTTAATGAAGATGGCGGAAACAGTGGTGGAGACCGATGGAGATGGCTCTGGGGGCACTTCCCTGTCCCGGCAGGGTGCCGGAACATAGACTTTTGTCCCCCAAAATTCATCGTCGGCGGCGGCGGAGCTGCGGAACTCTTCTGGAAATTTCGCCGATTGTTTTAGGGTTTTCCATCAGGAGGCTTCTTATAGGCGAAGGGGCGTCGTGAGGAGTGGACCAGGGTGGTCACACAATGGGTGTGCGTGGCCAGGGGCTAGGCCGCGCCCCCCTGTTGTGTGGGCAGCCCCTGGCCCCCCTCCGGCTCTCGTTCGGTCTTTGGTCCTCTTCTGGGAAAAATAGGAGTTCTGGAACTTGTTTTATCCAATTCCGAGAATATTTCCTGTGTAGCTTTTCTGAAACACAAAAACGGCAAAAAACAGGGAACTGGCACTGTCGCATCTTGTCAATAGGTTAGTTCTGGAAATCGCATAAAAACGCCACGAAGTGTAACGAAACACAAGGCAAATGGTGTAAAAACAAGCATGGAGCATCAAAAATTATAGATACGTTTGAGACGTATCAGTAGTATGCAAGAAAGTAAACAGTGCGAGTAAAGTAAATAGGTAATAGCAATATAAAGGAAATTGGACCGGGGTCCATAGTTCACTAGTGGTGTCTCTCCATAAGATAAATAACAACATGCTGGGTAAACAAATTACAGTTGGGCAATTGATAGAATAAAGATAACGTGCATATGTCAAGAGGATCACTATGAGATTACTCTGGGCATTACAACAAAATACATAGACCGCCATCCAACTGCATCTATGACTAATAATCCACCCACAGGGAATCATCCGAGGACCCCGTGAATATTAAGTAGCGAATAACAAATAATTGCATTAAGCAAAGTGTGTAATGTAAACAAAGCATATTGATGACCCACAAGTATAGGGGATCGCAACAGTCTTCGAGGGAAGTATTACCCAAATTTATTGATTCGACACAAGGGGAGCCAAAGAATATATGCAAGCCTTAACAGATGAGTTGTCAATTCAGCTGCACCTAGAAACAGTCTTGCTCGCAGCGGTTTATCAGTAGCAACAGTTTTATAGCAGTGACATTAATGAAATAGTAACAGCAGTAGTAAAATAGCAGCGGTAATAGTAACGGTAGTAAACAGTAGGAACAAATACTGTAGGCACATGGATGGATTACGGGCGTTGCATGGATAAGATAATTCATGAAATCAATGAGATATGGGCATTGCAGATAAATAATGATAAAGCATCCTAGTACAAACAATCATAGGCATGTGTTCCGTATATAGTCATACGTGCTCGCAAGGAGAAACTTGCACGACATCTTTTGTCCTACCAGCCTGTTGCAGCAGGGCCTCAAGGGAAACTACTGGTAATTAAGGTACTCCTTTTAATAGAGTACCGGAGCAAAGCATTAGCACTCGGTGAACACATGTGATCCTCACATCATAGCCACCCCCTCCGGTTATCCCAATTTCTGTCACTTTGGGGCCTCGGGTTCCGGACAACAATATGTGTATACAACTTGTAGGTAAGACCATAAACAACAAGTATCACCATAGAAATAATAACATGTTCAGATCTGAAATCATGGCACTCGGGCCCAAAGTGACAAGCATTAAGCACAACAAGTTGCAACAATGTCATAGGCACTAAATAAAGATACTAGGCACTATGCCCTATCAATCTCATATCAAATTACATGAACAATCTCATCCAATCCCTACCATCCCCTCACCTACAGCGGGGGAATTACTCACACATGGATGGGGGAGTCATGGATGGTCAATGGAGGAGCGTCGGTGGTGATGGTGATGAAGATCTCCTCCGAATCCCCGTCCCGGCAGGGTGCCAGAACGGAGTTTCTGGTTCCGAATCGCAGTTTCTGATGGCGGCGGCGCAGCGGAAGTCTATCTGGGAAAAATGCCCTCTCTCCGATATTATGTCGTCAGGGGGTATATGTACGCGAGAGGGGAGGTCGAGAGGGGTTCTGGGGCCCCCTCACGCAGGGGTGGCGCGGCCAGGGCTGGGCCACGCCACCTGTGCATGACAGCCCCTCGAGCCCCTTCTCCCTCCTGTCTTCTGGCTCCGTGGATCTTCTGGTGAAATAGGATTTTTCATGATTTTTCCCGAATTTTTACTGGAAGTTGGATTTCTGCACAAAAACGAGACACCAGAGCAATTCTGCTAAAAACAGCGTCAGTCCGTGTTAGTTGTATTCAAAACACACAAATTAGAGGAGAAACAATAGCAAAAGTGTTCGGGAAAGTAGATACATTTTGGACGTATCAACTCCCCCCAAGCTTAGCTATTTGCTTGTCCTCAAGCAATTCAGTTAACAACTGAGAGCGATAAAAGAAACTTTCACGAACACGTTTGCTCATATGATGTATATATACTAACTATGTGATCAAGTACCCAGGTAATTCATAATAAGAAATATGCAACTAATGTCACCTCATAGTCAAGCAAGCTATGAAAGAGTGCCAATGCACTAATAACAAGTAACATGTGCATGAGAAGCTACAAGATTGTAATATGCATAAATGATATGAAAGAGTGGTATCCCGCTTGCCTTTATTTGTAGAGCAAAACATAAATGCTGAGGCACCTCTGAAGTCCAAGGGAAGACTAGAAGTAGAAATATCAAAGATACAAGCATCAAAGTTATACCACAATTAACCGTGTTCTGGGACAAGCACATTACACTAAGAATAACAGCTATGCTCTCAAGAAGTGCTTAAAAGTTAGAAGATGATGACTCAACATAAAAGTAAATGAATGGCCCTTCGCAAAGGGAAGCAGTGATTTAACATGTGCTAGAGCTTTTCATTTGTAAAACAGAGATAAAAGTTTCTTTTGAGAGGTGGTTGTTCTATGTCAACGACTAGCAATGGGGACTTACTATCTTCCATAATAAACAAGTGAGAGCGGTTCCGAGTTCTTTGAAATTTGGCACATTGGTGCTCTTTTATAAAGCTTTGGCACTCCTACCCACCTTTTTCCTTTCTCAAACCATGGCTAACCGATTCCATCGGGTGCCCACCAACTTTCTTATTCCTTTGGAGGAGTGCATTTTCTTTCTTTCTTTTAGAATTAAGATTATAATGGTCTGACCAGCTCTCATGCAAAATTAATGACGAGCAGATGAAGCTGCCTAGTCGAGGGGTACTTAATTTAAAATGGAAGATAGCAATTCCGACCACTACGTCCCCATGAGCTAAAAATAGTGGCACAAAATGAGAAGTAGTTGAAAGTTTTGAAAGGTAGCACATGAAAATTTACTTGGAATGGCTTACAAATACCATGCATAGGAGTTTATAGTGGACTCTTTTGAAGACTTGGTTTTGGTAGTTGGATGCACGAGTAGAGCTCATACTCAGTACAAATGAAGGCTAGCAAAAGATTGGGAAGCGACAATCGAGAGAGCAATAACTGTCATAATCATGCCTGCGACAAAACAAAATTAATATAGGCATAAAAATGATACAAGAACTCTGAGGCAATTTAGATCATCGGGGCTTAATTGACTTTTTGTTCAGTCATATGCATGCTTGAGCATGTGCCAAGTCGATTCAAATGAAGCTTTCAGAGGTGGATACCACAATATCATACCATATTATGAATAAAACAATGCATGCAAGCGTCTACATGACATGCTACAGGCTAATAGTAAATTGAAACTAATCATATGAAAGCAAGAACTACAAAGCATCTATTAGATGACATATACCTTACATGAACCAACTAAGCATGTCCACATAGATGAGTATATGTACAAAAATGAAAACAAATAGAGTTCATACCAGCCTTTTACCACATCTCGGATTGTCGTATGCCGTCATTATTGCTCTTCACTTGTGTGGCTTGAATAATATAAAGTGAATACCAAGCTCCAATGGAGTAACGAGAGACTGAACTCTGCAACAAACTTTACAAAACCAAAGAAGAACAACAAATATTTTTGGGGTTTTCAATTTTTGAAACAAAAGCAGAAGGAAATAGCAAACAAAGCAAAATATTTTTGGATTTTTCAAATTGCAAACCAAAAATAGCAAGTAAAGCAAACCAAAGGTAGAAAACTAAAGAACCAAATAGAGAGAAACAACGGAAATATTTTTGGTCTTTTGTGTTTTGGAAAAATGGAAATAAGAACGAGAACAATAAAGAAAGCGAAACATGAATATACAAAGGACCGACTGAATATGATGTGTAGATGAGTGAATCGTCGGCGTACCTCCCCCCAAGCTTAGGCTTTTGGCCTAAGTGGAGATCAATCCCAACTCGGCCAACTCGGCCATGAAGTGGCGCCTCCGTAGTGTGACGAAGAAGAACCATCGTCCTGATATGAGTTCGAGGATCCCCCGGAGTGGTACGTGGTGAAGTGATAGGCCGGCTCCTCCTCTTCCTCCTAGACCACCACACCGTGTTGGATATTGAAACCAAGCAGCCTAAGCTGATCGTCCAACTCCACCTTCGTGCGCGACCATGGCCTCATGTGAATGCTGAACAAGTTAAGCTGAGGCAAGGGAATTTCCCTTTCCTCTCCATCAATAAATAACATCCTGTAAACTAATTTCCCTGCACAAGAGTTAGCAGTAACAAAATGATGGAGTTTCATAGCAGCAAGATCAAGCCTTTGTGGAGCCAACAATACATCATTAGGAGCAATAGAAAGTCCTAGCTTAGCAACAATGTGCGCGGCAATAATACCTCCATAAATAGGTCCCCTAGCGGCTAGGCGACGAGCAATAACAGCACCAAGGTTATACTTCCTACCAACATCAAGAGCGGTAGCTAGAAAAGCCAAATGATAGTTGGAGATATTGCTAGTGTTTTCTCTACCAAGTACACTAGTTGCAAGATAGTAAGTAAAATATCTAATAGCTGGGAGCTGAATATTTCTTATCTTGCCACGATGTGCGGTGCGGTCATCATCATTGGTCACCCCTCGGTAAAGCTCCAACAAATCAGCGGGGTAATTTTGTATCTTCTTGGCCGTTCCAAACATAAGAATACCTAAAATAGAACAAAACCTCCCCAAAGACATGGTGATAGACTTATCATAAATCTTAAATGCAACAGAAGGATTGTAGTGAGCGTTAATAAATTTAAAACTTTCAACGAAAGTCTTTGTAAGCAAAGCATATTGGTCTCTTTCATCTGTCATGTAATCAGTCAACCCAACCCTGTTAATAAGGAGCAAGAAATCATCAAGAATTCCTGCATCACTCAAAAAGTTAAGACAAGGGAAAGCGGATGGATGTGCATCTCCATCGTCCCCTTCGAGGTTTGGTGACATGATATCCTCATTATAAGACATCATATATTGAGCAGTGGATCTTGAGGGCCTTGATGACCTTGGTGCATCACTTTCAAACACTTCTCCATATGTGAAGTTGTCCGTCTCCCTTCTCTAAAATTTTCAGCAAACTCATAAAAAGTGATTTAAAGACAAGCAAGTGTAGGAAACTACTATAGTGGGTTACTAGAGAGCTATCATGCATCAAAATAACCATTCTAGGCAATAGAACAAGCATGCATACTCATTTATACTATCACCTACAATGCTAAAATACTCAAGAAATACTTTACCAAAAGAAAATCTACTTGGACAAGTGGAGGAGTCACATACAGGTGAGCAAATGATCCAAATTTCAGCAGAAATGTTGGGCTGAGCAAGGAGATCGAAAAATCGAGGTGAAGAACAGCAAGAACTCGAGCTTGAGCAAATGGGGCGGTGTTTTTCGGGAGAGAGAAAGAGCAGGGGAAGAAGAGATGAGTGAGGGGCCTGGTGGGGCCCTCTCACACATGGGTGGCGCGGCCAGGGCTGGGCCACGCCACCTGTGTGTGAGGTGGCGTGGCTGCCCCACCTGGTGCCTCCCAGGTGTCTCTCTGCCCCATTTTTGGCATAAAAATTTATAAAGAATTTTCTGAAATTTTTCGAGAAACTTTATTTTCGAGGATTTTTCAGAAATTGGCATATCAATAAAACTCAGAAAAACGAAGATGAAAAGGTTTCAAGCAAATCAAAACCAAGCATGCAGCAGCTCTGAGATACTCTTAATCATACAACTAAACTGAAGGAATAATATTTTGATGAAAGTAAATATAAGTAAGGTGGAGTAGATGCGGTGAAAACGAAGTTTCGTTCATATAAAATCACTTTGTTAACAAGGTTGATCAAGTCTTGTTACCAAACTAACTTTTTATGAGGCAAAACTTTGCACTTCACTTAATGCTTATGTTACCTCAACTTTGATAGGTATCATCCCAACCATAACAATTTGATATTCTTCCTTGGGCTTTCGCTCTGAACAAATAATTTGACCAACTTTGATGGTCTCAACACGCTTGATTGAACTTAGAGCATTATTCCTATCAATCTTCTTGGGAAAATAAACCATATATTCTTTGTCATTAACATTAAAAGTAACTTTTCCTTGATTGCAATTAATAACAGCACCTGCAGTGTTTAGAAAAGGTCTCCCAAGAATAATAGACATATTATCATCTTCAGGCATTTCGAACACAACAAAATCAGTTAATATTAAACAACTGTTAGCAACTTGAACATGAACATTTTCACATATACCAATAGGAATAGTAGTAGACTTATCGGCCATCTGCAAAGATATATCAGTTGATACCAATTTTTCTAAATCAAGTCTCTTATAAAGAGAAAAAGGCATTACACTAACTCCAGCTCCCAAATCACATAAAGCAGTTCTAACATAATTATTTTTAATGGAGCAAGGAATAGTAGGTATACCTGGATCTCCAAGCTTCTCTGGAACTTTACCATCAAAAGAATAGTTAGCAAGCAGTGTGGAAATTTCCTCACTAGGAATTTTCCTTTTGTTAGTAACAATATCTTTCATATACTTTGCATAAGGAGGCATTCTAATAGCATCAGTCAAAGGAATTTGCAAAAATAAAGGTCTCATCCATTCACAAAACCTGTTGTAGTGTTCTTCTTCCTTGGACTTGTGTTTCTTACTAGGAAAAGGCATTGGTTTCTGTACCCAAGGTTCTCTCTCTTTACCATGCTTGTTGGCAATGAAGTCTTCTTTGGTGTACTTTGCATTTTTATCACTCTTTTCCGGTTCTTCTTCAACTTCTTCTTTATCCTCTTCTTTATCGGAAGCATCTCCTAGTTTAGTTTCAGCATCAGAAATAGAAACACTGTTAGGATCTTTACCTGCATCAGAGGATTCTGCGGTTGTTTTATGCTTCTTCTTCTTCTTCTTGGAAGGAATATCATCACTTGAAGTGCGTTGAGAATCTTGCTCAACCCTCTTAGGATGTCCTTCAGGATATAATGGGTCTTGAGTACCAGCACCACTTCTTGTGCGTATTTCACATGCTTGCTTTTCTCTTGCAGCATTAACTAGCAAGTCTTTTTGCACCTTGGTAAGCTGATCAATTTGTGTTTGAACCATTTGAAAATGTTTAGCAAGTATCTTTACATCATTGGCGGTTCTCTCCACAATATCCTGCAACTTGTTAATAACTCTAGAATTTTCCAACAAATGATTATGCACCATTCTATTAAAATTTTCTTGCTTAACAATAAAATTATCGAACTCATCTAAGCATTGATCAGGAGGTTTAGTATAAGGAATATCTCTTTCATCAAAGCGTTGGAGAGAGTGTACCTCAATGGTAGATGAGTGAGGGATTGGCTTACATAATTCTTCTATAGGAGGTAAATTCTTCACATCTTCGGCCTTAATGCCTTTCTCCTTAAGAGATTTCTTAGCTTCCTTCATAACTTCATCATTTAATTCAATCATCCCTTTCTTCTTCGGCGTAGGCTCTGTAGATGGCGCAGGGGTTGGTGCTGGTGTTGGCTCAACTAAAGTCCAATCATCATGATTCCGGCTTATTTTAGCCATTAATTCTTCAACTTCAGCCGGAGTTCTTTCCCTGAAAACACAACCATCACATCTATCCAAATATGACTTAGATTCATCCGTTAGTCCATTATAAAATATGTCAAGGAGTTCATTTTTAGGCAATGGTTCTTTAGGCAAAGCTCTAATTAAAGAACAAAACCTTGTCCAAGATCCAGGCAATATCTCTCCCTTTCCCTGTTCAAAATCAAAGATTTTCTGCACAGCAGCATGTTGAGCACTAGCGGGAAAATATTTCTGAAAGAAAGCATTAACCAAAGCAATAGGACTAGTAAGAGATCCAGGAGACAAGCTATTAAACCAAATTTTAGTAGCATCTTTCAACGAGAAAGGAAAAATCTTAGCAACAAAATAAGTGCGGAGTTTAATATCATCAGAAAATAAATTACTCAAAGTAGAAAGCTCATTCATGTGCTCCATAGCACTCTCATCTTTAGTACCACAAAAAGGAGTTTTCTCAACAATAGATATGTAAGATAAATCCAAAGAGAAATCATAATCCTTGTCTCTAATATTTATAGGAGAAGCAGCAAACTTAGGATCAGGAGACAAATTATATCTAACAGAACGTCTGGCAAGAAGTTCTTTAACATTACCTGCATTACGAGCAGCACGTGCTTCTGCAATAAAATCATCATTAAGCTCAATGTAAGCATCATCATCATAATCATCACTAGAACATTCCCTAGACTCAGGTGAACTAACAGGTGTAACAGTGGTGTTTCCCAACTTAGCTCTAGCAATAGTAGCATCTAAAAAGGAACCTAGTGAACCTCTCTCATCAAGCACAGTAGAAGCATCATCTAAATTATCAGTGGCATTTTCAATCTCAGCAGAAGTAGTAGCAGTAGCGTGTGGGTGTGGTGGTGTGAGCAACTTACTCATAACAGATGGCGAATCAAGAGCAACAGAGGTGTTGAGAGTCGTACCTCTTCTTGTAGTGGATGGCAATATAGGAACTTTTCCATCACGAGGTTTACCCATGATGAAAGGATTGCAGCGAACAATATGAATACCAAGTGAACTTACAAATAAAGCTATGCTCCTCGGCAACGGCGCCAGAAAATAGTCTTGATGACCCACAAGTATAGGGGATCGCAACAGTCTTCGAGGGAAGTAAAACCCAAATTTATTGATTCGACACAAGGGGAGCCAAAGAATATATGCAAGCCTTAACAGATGAGTTGTCAATTCAGCTGCACCTGGAAACAGTCTTGCTCGCAGCGGTTTATCAGTAGCAACAGTTTTATAGCAGCGACAGTAGTGAAACAGTAACAGCAGTAGTAAAATAGCAGCGGTAATAGTAACGGTAGTAAACAGTAGGAACAAATACTGTAGGCATAGGGATGGATTACGGGCGTTGCATGGATAAGATAATTCATGAAATCAATGAGACATGGGCATTGCAGATAAATAATGATAAAGCATCCTAGTACAAACAATCATAGGCATGTGTTCCATATATAGTCGTACGTGCTCGCAAGGAGAAACTTGCACGACATCTTTTGTCCTACCAGCCTGTTGCAGCAGGGCCTCAAGGGAAACTACTGGTAATTAAGGTACTCCTTTTAATAGAGTACCGGAGCAAAGCATTAGCACTCGGTGAACACATGTGATCCTCACATCATAGCCATCCCCTCCGGTTATCCCAATTTCTGTCACTTTGGGGCCTCGGGTTCCGGACAACAATATGTGTATACAACTTGTAGGTAAGACCATAAACAACAAGTATCACCATAGAAATAATAACATGTTCAGATCTGAAATCATGGCACTCGGGCCCAAAGTGACAAGCATTAAGCACAACAAGTTGCAACAATGTCATAGGCACTAAATAAAGATACTAGGCACTATGCCCTATCAATCTCATATCAAATTACATGAACAATCTCATCCAATCCCTACCATCCCCTCACCTACAGCGGGGTAATTACTCACACATGGATGGGAGAGTCATGGATGGTCGATGGAGGAGCGTCGGTGGTGATGGTGATGAAGATCTCCTCCGAATCCCCGTCCCGGTAGGTTGCCAGAACGGAGTTTCTGGTTCCGAATCGCGGTTTCTGATGGCGGCGGCGCAGCGGAAGTCTATCTGGGAAAAACGCCCTCTCTCCGATATTATGTCGTCAGGGGGTATATGTACGCGAGAGGGGAGGTCAAGAGGGGTTCTGGGGCCCCCTCACGCAGGGGTGGCACGGCCAGGGCTGGGCCGCGCCACCTGTGCGTGACAGCCCCTCGAGCCCCTTCTCCCTCCTGTCTTCTGGCTCCGTGGGTCTTCTGGTGAAATAGGATTTTTCATGATTTTTCCCGAATTTTTACTGGAAGTTGGATTTCTGCACAAAAACGAGACACCAGAGCAATTCTGCTGAAAACAGCGTCAGTCCGTGTTAGTTGTATTCAAAACACACAAATTAGAGGAGAAACAATAGCAAAAGTGTTCGGGAAAGTAGATACGTTTTGGACGTATCACATATGTCCTTGGATATAAGAATGTTGTTTTCTCCCTAGTGGCAACATCACATCTACAACCTTAGAGGTTTCTGTCACTCCTCCAGATTAAATAGAGGCATGAACCCAACTATCGAGCATAAATACCCCCTCTTGGAGTCACTAGTATCTACTTGGCCAAGATAGCTACTAACAACGGAGAGCATGCAAGATCATAAACAACATAGAGATAACATAAGATAATATTCAGCACATCTACTCAATCATAACACCAATATTCATCGGATCCCAACAAACACAACATGTAGAATTACATAACGGTGATCTCGATCATGTAAGGCAGCTTACGAGATCTAAACATGAAGCACATGGTGGAGAAGACAACCAACTAGCTACTGCTATGGACCCATAGTCTAAGGTAGACTACTCACTCATCGCGCCAGAGGCAAGCATGGCGATGAAGAAGACCTCCGGTGGTGATTCCCCTCTCCGGCAGGGTGCCGGGAAGAGCTTCTGGACCCTCCCGATCTCGGGTCGATGACGGCGGCGGATCGCGATGTGTTTCTGGAAAATTGATCGGGTACGTAGGTTTTTCCCATCGGGGGGTCTTTATAAGCGAAGGGGCAGTGTCAGAAGTGGACCAGGGTGGCCTCACACATAGGAGGCGTGGCCAGGGGCTGGGCCGCGCCGCCCTACTGTGTGGCCGGCCCGTGGCCCCTCTCCGTCTCCTCTTCGGTCTTCTGGAAGCTTCGTTAAATAATAGGAGGTTCAGCTTTTGTTTCGTCCAATTTCAAGAATATTTCTTGTGTAACTTTTCTGAAACACAAAAACAGCAGAAAATAGGGAACTGGCACTGTGGATCTTGTTAATAGGTTAGTTCCGGAAAATGCATAAAAATGCCACGAAGTGTAACAAAATACTAAGCAAATGGTGTAAAAACAAGCATGGAGCATCAAAAATTATAGATACGTTTGAGATGTATTAGCTTGTCAGGTATCCAAGACCCTAGAATTCAATCAAGTTAGAGGCACAAGCAGAGGAGACACGAAAGTTATGCTTGAAACACGATAGATTATAACGGGAGTAAGTGGGAGCAATTATATGAGGAACAGTAGTGACATCACAAACACTTCTGTGTTGGCCTGATTATCTTAATAACCAAGGCATCCCCACTCGACGGAATAGGGTTAATGTTGGACAATCAAATCCATAGTTCTATCGCAGTATGTGGGGTCACAAGGAAGCATCACCCCCTTATATTATTGATTGTATGCATGTATTTTATTACCAATCAAATCCGCCTTAGTGACGGGATCCTCGTCGCCCATATTTTCTTAGGCGGTTAAGCCCAATCAAAGAGCCCTTGCTCTGATACCAATAGAAAGGAATGACATGGCGACTAGAGGGGGATGAATAGGCGCTATTCCAATTTTTAATATTTTTTCAATTTTAAGGCTTGACAGAAAGTAAATTCACTAGATCTGCAACTAGGTGAATTTCTTATAAGTGACAAGCAAACAAGCAATAGGTAAATATGCAAGTGATAGTGCATGGTAAGCACCCAGTTGGGAACCCCAAGAGGAAGGTATGATGAGCACAGCAGCAAGTTTCCCTCAGTATGAAACCAAGGTTTAATCGAACCAGTAGGAGAAAGAACCAACTTCTGAAGGTTGATGCTAGCTGGCTTGGCGACAGCTCCAGAAAATTTATATATGGCGCCTTATCTGGGGCGTATCTTTGCACCAGTAGCAACGTGGAACCTGCACACAACACAACCAAAGTACTTTGCCCCAATGATGACCCACAAGTATAGGGGATCGCAACAGTCTTCGAGGGAAGTAAAACCCAAATTTATTGATTCGACACAAGGGGAGCCAAAGGATATTTATAAGCCTTAACAGATGAGTTGTCAATTCAGCTGCACCTGGAAACAGACTTGCTCGCAGCGGTTTATCAGTAGCAACCATTTTATAGTGGTGATAGTAGTAAAATAGTAGCAACAATAATAAAGTAGAGACGATAATAGGTAGCAATAGTAAATAGTAGGATTAAATACTGTAGGCATAGGGATGGATGAACGGACGTTGTATGGATAAGATAATTCATGTAATAATCAAGACATGGGCAATTGCAGATAAATAATGATAAAGCATCCTAGTACTAAACAAGCATAGGCATGTGGTCCGTATATAGTCGTACGTGCTTGCAATGAGAAACTTGCACGACATCTTCTGTCCTACCAGCCTGTTTGCAGCAGGGCCTCAAGGGAATCTTCTGGTAATTAAGGTACTCCTTTTAATAAAGTACCGAAGTAAAGCATTAACACTCGGTGAACACATGTGATCCTCACATCATAGCTGTCCCCTCCGGTTATCCCAAATGCTGTCACTTTGGGGCCTCGGGTTCCGGACAACGATATGTGTATACAACTTGCCCAAAGTGACAAGCATTAAGCACAACAAGTTGCAACAATGTCATAAGTACTAACAATAGATACTAGGCACCATGCCCTAACAATCTCATAGCAAATTACATGAATGATCTCATCCAATCCCTACCATCCCCTTCGCCTACGGCGGGAATTACTCACACATGGATGGGGGAGTCATGGATGGTTGATGGAGGGACGTCGGTGATGATGATGATGAAGAAGAAGATATCTTCCAAATCCCCGTCCCGGCAGGGTGCTAGAATGGAATTTCTAGTTCCGAATCGCGGTTTCTGATGGTGGCAGTGCAGCGGAACTCTATCTGGGAAAAACGCCGAACCCCCGATAGTTTCAGGTCTGGAGGTATATGTAGGCGAAAGGAGGGCTCGGGGAGACGACTGGGGTGGCCTCACCACACCCTGGTGCGGCCAGGCCTGGGCCGCGCCACCAGGTGGTGTGGCGGCCTCCCAACCCCTCTCCGTCTCGTCTTCTGGCTTCGTGGGTCTTCTAGTAAAACAGGATTTTTTGCAGTATTTTTCGAGATATTTCCTGAAAGTTGGATTTCTGCATAAAAACAAGACACCAGGGCAATTCTGCTGAAAACAGCTTTAGTCCACGTTAGTTGTATTCAAAACACACAAATTAGAGGAGAAACAACATCAAAAGTGTTCGGGGAAGTAGATACGTTTTGGATGTATCAACTCCCCCAAAGCTTAGCTTATTGCTTGTCCTCAAGCAATTCAGTTAACAACTGAGTGCGATAAAAGAAACTTTCACGAACACATTTGCTTCATGAGATGTAAATATTCTCACTATATGATCAAGTACTCAGGCAATTCATAATAAGAAATATGCAACTAATGTTATCTCATAGTCAAGCAAGCTATGAAAGAGTGCCAATGCACTAATAACAAGTAACATGAAACATAAAAAGCTACAAGATTGTAATGCTCATAATAAGATATGAAAGAGTGGTATCCCGCTTGCCTTTATTTGTGGAGCAAAATATAAATGTTGAGGCACCTCTGAAGTTCAAGGGAAGACTAGAAGTAAAAATATCAAAGATACAAGCATCAAAGTTATACCACAATTAACTGTGTTCTGGGACAAGCACATTACACTAAGAATAACAGCTATGCTCTTAAGAAAGTGCTTAAAGTTAGAAGATGAAGACTCAACATAAAAGTAAAAGAAAGGCCCTTCGCAGAGGGAAGCAGTGATTAAACATGTGCTAGAGCTTTTCATTTGTAAAACAGAGATAAAAATTCGTTTTGAGAGGTGGTTGTTTCATGTCAACGACTGGCAATGGGTTCTTGCTATCTTCCATACTAAACAAGTGAGAGTGGTTCCGAGTTCTTTGAAAATTTGGCACATTGGTGCTCTTTTATAAAGCTTTGGCACTCCTCCCCACTTTTTCCTTTCTCAAATCATGGCTAACCGATTCTATCGGGTGCCCACCAACTTTCACATACCATGGAGGAGTGCCTTTTTTTAGATTTAGATTACAATGGTCTGACCATCTTCCTTGCAAAATTAATGATGAGCAGATGAAGCATGCAAGTCGAGGGGTACTTAATTTAATATGGAAGATAGCAATTCTGACCACTACGTCCTCATGAACTAAAAATAGTGGCACAAAATGAGAAGTATTTGAAGGTTTTGAAAGGTAGCACATGAAAATTTACTTGGAATGGCTTTGAAATACCATGCATAAGAATTTATAGTGGACTCTTTGGGGTTACTTGGTTTTCAGGAGTTGGATGCACGAGAAGTATTCCCTCTCAGTACAAGCAAAGGCTAGCAAAAGACTGGGAAGCGACAAATCGATGAGAGTTGCTATGCTTACAATACCATCTGTCCATTTTGCATACGATGTTGAATATCCAACCATATGCACATGTGATGGAGGCATAGCAAACAGATGGATTTCTTGTCGTATAACCATAGGATAGGATGTGTCATAAATAAAGAAATTTTGTCTGCCAATCCATTTGCTCTTGTTGGTTTGCTGATGTGGACGTGGAAGATCACAAAAGAATATCGTTAAGAAAAATTGAATTAGGGGGGCCAGAGCAAAAAAAATAGCTATTAGGGGGGCCAAAGCTGAAAAATGTGTAGACTTTAGCAGTATTTTAGCATAAGAAAGCAGAGACCTAGGCAGAAATACCAAATCTTAGGGGGGAGGGGGCAGGCCCCTGCTGGTCCCCTGTCTCCGCCACCACTATTCCTCCATGTATGTTAGTCTTTCCTTCAATGGCGACATCTCTACTTCTATGACGCGCTGAACTCATTATAGAGTTATGTGTTCATCCAGTGGCACTATTCCAGCTTCAACTTCTCACTGTTCATGACGGGGGTAGTTTTAGACATTGATTATAGAACTTGAGACTATGATAGTACTTCCGTGCAGCTCGGTTTTCATTAGGATACCATTTATCCTCTTTAGTTTTAAAAATAAACTAGGTTTTTTCAAAATGTTGATGCCATCAGAAAAGTTAGTTCATTTTGCTGAACTAAATGGAATAGAAGTATCGTAACATTGGTCCAAGTGCATCTTTAAGTAGTTAGTGGCGAAGCAAGCGGTAATAGGAAGTAGGGTCACACAACTGAGCTATTAGGAACCGAGATGTAAATATCTGCAAACTGAAAGGGTTTTTGCAAAGAAAGCCTGCCTCAGTAGCTTACATGCTACTCCATTATGCTGTAATCCATTTTCGTGTGAATTCTTTGAAAGAGTAGATGTAGACTGTATGAGTTATTTATTGTTATCTACATGTGCATGGCTATCTCATGGCATTGGCATGTATCATGAAATTGACAATAGAATTACTGCAATAGGTTAGATATGTCTTGATAGATAGAGTGGCGGAAGTAAAACATGATGACGTAGAACCTTAGTCTTTACTATTGGTTTCGAGTTGGTGAAGGCACTTTCTCTCTACATCATTTGACTTCCGATTTTACCCCTAACCATCCAATTAACCTTATTATTTTTATTATGTACCTAAATCAGGGGATTGACACAATCACCGGGATTTAGAAAAACATGGAAATGAATTGGCATAATCGCACCCTTGACAACCATGGAAAGGAATTATGCTCTTTCATTGTGTGCGCAGGCAAATTAAATTCTTGCCAAAATAATTCTGTCCCCAAAATATCTCGACTTGTTTATTTGGGCTTTTACGTCGTGGTCGTCCCGCTTCTTCCTCTCCGCTCCTCCTTGCCCAACCTGCAAATCCGCGAGTGCCGCGCCACCAATGACAGCTATTCCGCCACCAGCTCAACAGGACCCTACGCACGCTCCTCCGCCGCATCTGTGCCACACGCGGCTAGAGGCATGAGGTCGTCGGCTCCGTCCCGTCACACATGCTTCAGCCATGAGGTCGTCGTGCTCCGCCTCATTGGCATGTCCGACATCGTCGATGTCGACCTTGCCCTGACGCCGTTTGTTGCAAGGCAAACTTCTACACGCAACCCTTCGCCGACGACGCCTTCGGCTTCAAGTTCTCAAACCTTGTTCGGCTATGCTCCTTGGAAGAAGCAAAGACGGCTAGGAGAGAGTCGAGGAGAAAAAAAGACATACTCCTACATGAATTGGTGGCGTCCGGTGCAAGAATTCATGGCATGCATACGCGCAGCATACCTTATTCCAAAGACTAGGGAATCCGAGCAAGACAGGGTTTGATGGGACACCTGGCTCTTCTCGGCAGTCAATGCAAACAAAGATGTGTGCACGTCGCAGCGGCGGAGCGACAGGAACTGCAAGGGGAGATCGATTGATGGCGGAACAGTCCCGAGAGGGAGCGAGATCAAGATGGCAGAGAGACAGAGGTGAGCATACAACAACAGCTGCGTCTTTCTCTTGTCTTTGCATCGATCCATCGCCTTTGTCAGACGTAGTCTGCCGCTGTGTGCTCACTCTCTTCTGTTAGCCATTGACACCTCCATCAAAACCTCTATGCGGCATGGCCCTGCTACACATTGCGCTGCGGGGACAATAGTAGAGTATGGACTTGTTATTCAACGCAGGATAGAGGGGATCAAAGTTTGAGAATTGTCATGGGGATGACCTATAGGGCATGCCACGGGCCAAGCTAAACGTCCGCTGGCGTCCCAGGAGTCTCCACGGCTTCAACACGAGAAGACCGGCTCCGCCCGAAGGGCCGGCTGCGCCAGCAGTCGGCTGGCGACTCCACCGAGGAGAGCCGAAGCTGGGCGATGAAGACAAGAGCCCACCAACGGCTGTTTCGCCGAAAGTGGGCTGGCCCCGACAAGAACGACAGAGGCCAAGGACGGGAGTGACAAGCGCCACGACCGGCCTCAGCCAATCAGCGACCGAAGACCCTTCCCCACGACGGGATCCGAGGCAAAAGGGAGGGGATATGCCTCCCAGATGCCGGTCCGGGGAAAAGGCACTTTATAAAGTGCCTTTGCCAGAGCGGGGCCAGAGGATCACGCCAAGGACGCCGCCGCCGAGGAGCCGGCAGCCGGCCGAATCGTTACCTAACCTGTAACCAGGCCCCCGCCTATATAAGGGGGCCTGGACCCTTAGTCTAGGGGAGATCCGATCTTCTTCTTCCTCCTCTAGCCCGAATAGCTTGAGGAGCATTGTAATCGATACTGTCTAGTCAATACGAAGCAGGCAGGAAGTAGGGGCTTTACCTCCACCCGGGAGGGCCCTGAACCTGGGTAAACCGAGGTGTCTCCGTTGGCACAATCCCGAGCCGGACCCATCGTCACCACCGTCGAGCCCCCTCGATAAGCCACCCCATGGCTACTGTCTCTAAATTCCCACGACAGTTGGCGCCCACCGTGGGGCAAAGCGCGGCGGCGAGCGGAGTCAAGTTCCGGCCGGGACCCTCATCGGCTCTCGGCGAGAAGGTCGCCTCCGGCCTCGTCTGGAGGTTCGGTACTTTTGACTGCGTCGACGACAACTTGGCCTACTTCAAGAACGGCCTCGGTGACAACGGCTCCTTCCTCGACGTCAGCTACCACCGCTTCTACGTTGCCAAGCCCTTCCCGGAAGAGGTAATCGATGTGCTTGACCCCTTCTGTGACGTAGACTCCGACGACTGCGAAAGCAGCAACTTTTGCAACATGGTTGAAGTGCTGGCCCTGGAGGAGGATGGTGGCGGCAGCCCACCGCGCTTCGCGCGCCCGCCGCTTGAACGCCCACCTCCACCGGAATAAGATCTTCCACCTCCAGAGCAGGACGTGTTGGACACAGCCATCACGGACCTGTGCGCTCCACTCGACATCTCCGCGGATCCGGTCAAGGTCTCCGAGGATCTGGAGCGGACGCGCCTCAACCTCCTCAAGGAAGTGGTCGACGTCGATGACACTTGTCGGCGCGTCCTCTCCACGATCAACGAGTACAACATCGCCCACGGCTTCACCCCGACTAGAGACGGCCCAAGCCGGGCGGGACAAGTTCGTCAACGAGGCCGCGAGCTGGGCACGAAGCTGAACCAGGCAGCGCCCTCGGCGAAGCTACCTCCGATCATCAATAAGCCGACCTACAGCAGGCCCATGAAGAACCTCCGCGCCGCGCGCTACATCACCTCTGAACTGGATGGACTGCAAGGCGAGGACTTGCGGGAGAAGCAAGCTCGGATCCAGTAACTCTTGAATGTTGCCGATCTACAGCAGCAGGCAATGGAGCCGCGCGGAGAGGCGAGCAGCACACGATACGAGAACCGCATCGTCGTGGCCGGCTAGAACAAGTCGCAGGGATAAGCTTCGTCGCCCAACCATGGCCCGGCGGAGCACAGCCGGAGCAACCGAGCTCCTGGCAAAAGCGGTGGAAATCACCACACCCAGCACTCTGGCCACCACAACCGGCAGCCTCGAGATCCAGCTGCGGTCACCAGCAAGCCGCGTCACCTTTCTCGGGCAGATGCGGTGGAGCCGGCGCGCGGCAAGTCTGCAGCGCCAGCCCAGCCGGCTCAGGGAGCCGTCCAAGGCGCTCAAGGTCATCAGCCAGCTCGCTCGCACGTGAGCCAGAGGATCGGGGAACGCGTCGATCCGCCGAAAGACGACACACGCCATCGGCTCAACCTGTTGGCGGACTCCAAGTTCGACGAGGAGGAATCTTCAGTGGGGCCGGTCTGCTTCGGCCCTCGCATCCGCAATGAGCCCTTCCCGGCCAAGTTTGCGCTCCCGCGCGACATGCCCAAATACACCGGGGCGGTGAAGCCGGAGGACTGGCTGTCGGACTACGTCACCGCCGTCGACATTGCGGGCGGCAACAAGAGGACAGCGGTGCGCTACGCGCCGCTCATGCTGACAGGATCTGCTCGGACGTGGCTCAACAGCCTGCCGGCTCTGCAGATCAACTCCTGGCATGATTTCCAAGAGGCGTTTATCAAGAATTTCACGGGAACCTACAAGTGACCGCCCCGCCCATGATAGCTGGCCCTCTGCAAGCAAGGCCCAGATGAGCCAGATCGTGATTACCTCACGAGATGGTCCGAGCTGCGCAACTCATGCGAAGGGGTGGGCGAGGCGCAAGCCATCGGCTACTTCACAGACGGATGCAGAGAAGGAACCCTACTGAAGCACAAGCTCCACAGAGCCGAGCCGAAGTCAATGGCGGACTTCATGGTGATAGCGGACAAGTACGCTTCCACCGACTCTGCTGCAAGGGTGCAATGCGTTGAGCCAGCACCAGCCGGAGGCCAATATCAGCCGGCAGCCAGCCAAGGAGGACATCACAACCGTGATCGACACAGCAAGTACGGCTCTCAGCAAGTGGCTGCTGTTCAAGGAAGCCCGGGGGCTACGGGTGGAAGCCAGAAGCGCAAAGGAGACAAATTCAGCAAGGACAAGTACACCATCGAGGTGATGCTAGATCAACCTTGCAAGTTCCATAGTGTTTTGGGCAAGCAGGCAGCGCATACCACTCGTCATTGCAGTTTCACCAGGGATCTGGAGCAGGGCGGCCACCAATTGCCAGGTCCCCCGCTAGGTTTGCCAGCTGAAGCACAAGGAAACAAGAATCGGCAACCGGCTAAAGCAGCTGGGGACTACCCCGAGGAAGCAAATGTGGAACAGTATCACGTGTTCGTGTCCCAGATGGAGGATCCAAAGGATGAGCCGTGGTTTGGTGTCGAGGTGAATGCAGTCATACAAGTTGGACCGCAGTACATGCACTGGTCTGATGCGTCCATCACTTGGGGGCGTGAAGACCATCCGCCACTCATGCCAAGACCCAGGGGCTACGCGCTGGTCTTGGATCCGATTGTATTCTCAGAGACGCACACCTGCCGATTCTCGCACGTGCTCATTGATGGAGGCAGCAGCATCAACCTGCTCTATCGCACTTCGATGGAGAAGCTCGGGATCCCAGAGATCCAGCTGAAGCCAATGCTACCAAGTTGATGTGGGAGCAAACTGTCCTTGTGCGTGGTGAATAACCAGCCCATTGGGAACCCCAAGAGGAAGGTATGATGAGTATAGCAGCTAGTCTTCCCTCAGTTAAGAAACCAAGGTTTAATGTCGGTAAGGAGAGGAGAGACAATGACGACTGAAGGTGATGCGGACTGGCTTAGTAACACTCCAACAAGGGCGCCGTTAACGATACTTGTTGACTCGTCTTTGGCCAGCAGCAACGCGGAACCTGCACACACACAAACAAATACTTTGTTCCCAACTTGCGATGAGGTTGTCAATCTCACCGGTTTGCTTGAAACAAAGGTTATGAGCGTATCGAGTGGAAAACAATATAGTATGCGAGTAAAGTAAACAGTGCGAGTAAAGTAAACAGGTGATAGCAATATGATGTAAATAGGACCGGGATCCACAGTTCACTAGTGGTGTCTCTCCATAGATAAAATAACACATGCTGGGTAAACAAATTACAGTTGGGCAATTGATAGAATAAAGATAACGTGATATGTCAAGAAGATCACTATGAGATTTACTCTGGGCATTACAACAAAATACATAGACCGCCATCCAACTGCATCTATGACTAATAATCCACTCCCGGGGATATCAATCCGAACACCCTAGAAGTATTAAGTTGCGAACAACAGATAATTGCATTAAGCAAAGTGTGTAATGTAAACAAAGCATATGCCCTTGAGCATATGAATGTTGTTTTCTCCCTAGTAGCAACAGCACATCTACCACCTTAGAGGTTTCTGTCACTCCCCCAGGTGAAATAGAGGCATGAACCCACTATCGAGCATAAATACCCCCTCTTGGAGTCACTAGCAACTACTCGGCCAAGATAGCTACTAACAACGGAGAGCATGCAAGATCATAAACAACATAGAGATAACAAAAGATATAATTCAGTACAGCAACTTAATCATAAACACCAATATTCATCGGATCCCAACAAACCAAACATGTAGAATTACATACCGGTGATCTCAATCATGTATGGCAGCTCATGAGATCTAAACATGAAGCACATGGTGGAGAAGACAACCATCTAGCTACTACTATGGACCCATAGTCCAAGGTAGACTACTCACTCATTGCTCCGGAGGCAAGCATGGCGATGAAGAAGACCTCCGGTGGCGATTCTCCTCTCCGGCAGGGTGCCGGGAAGAGCTTCTGGACCCTCCCGATCTTCGGGTCGACGGCGGCGGCGGATCGCGATGTGTTCTGGAAAACTTATCGGGTACTTAGGTTTTTCTCGTCGGGGGGTCTTTATAGGCGAAGGGGCGTCATCAGAGGGGGAGCCAGGCTCCCTCACGCGGGCCCGGCGCGGCCAGGGGGCTGGCCGCGCCGCCCCTGCGTGTGGGGCCCTGGTGGCCCCCCTCCTACTCCTCTTCGGATCTCTGGAAGCTTCCGGGTAAAATAAGACTTCAGGATGTGGTTTCGTCCAATTCCGAGAATATTTCCTGTGTATCACTCTGAAACACAAAAATAGCAGAAAATAGGGAACTGGCACTGTGGCACTTCGTTAATAGGTTAGTTCCGAAAAATGCATAAAAGTGCCACTAAGTGTAACGAAACAATAGGCAAATGGTGTAAAAACAAGCATGGAGCATCAAAAATTATAGATACGTTTGAGACGTATCAAGCATCCCTAAGCTTAACTCCTGCTCGTCCTCGAGTAGGTAAGTGATAACAAAAGAATAATTTTTGAGGTGACATGCACCTACACAATCTTGATCATATATGTAAGCATTGGTGAGCTGGGATCATAAGAACTTAAAATATGGGCATGAAGATATAATCATGACAATAAGAACTTAGCAACCATGTTGTAAACATGTAAATGAACACAAACAAAAGATCATGAAAATGAAACAATGAAAGTCAAACGTGTGTTCAAATCATAAGGAAAAACATACAAATGGTTTTCAGCTTGTCCTTTAAAGAGAGCAAAACATAAATGCATAGGACACCTTCAAGTTTAAGAGGGCGACTAGATACAAATAATTTAAGAACAAGTGAAACCAACAATATGAGTCAATCAATGAACTTTGGGACAATGCATATCACACTAAGAATGACAACTATGCTCTCTTATGGTGCATAAAGATAGAAGGTGGTGGCTCAACATAAAAGTAGAAGAAAGACCCTTCGCAGAGGGAAGCAGTGATTGCAAGTTTTATAACCTTCAAAAATTATGGTACTTACCGGCTTTGAGCTCTGATTGCCCCCATCATAAGCATCTTGAATGGTTAAAGTTAATGCGAGAACAATTATGATGCATATGCTTGACAAATCATAAGTTGAAAACCTCATGTCCCGTGAATATGAGTACCCAAACCTCATGCTACTTTACTTAGAGTCCCAAGCAAGGCTCTTGTCATTGTAAGTATATGCATATCATTGAGAACCGCCAATGGGGTACCTCCGTGCCCGATGACATGGAACAAGCCCACACCAAAATGACAGGACAAGCAGACAATGAACACCTCGACATCTCTTTTATTTGCCTTTTGTTTAGCTTTTTATTATGAGATGCGTCGTCGAATGTTCACCATGGGTATGCTGCAAATTTCCACCATGAATTATGCATGGCTTAGATTGGCGGCCCGGCGTTTCCCTAACACGTATACAAACTCCATGATCCCCATAAGATTCCCAATTCATTTCACACTGCGGGCATCTATAAACAAAAGATCACGATATCAACTCAAATAAGAAGTGCAATGTTGAAAGCTTGCCCCATGACAGCATGGCTGGGCTAGAATCCAACTTACAACTTGCAAGCATAACAACTCAACATAAGAGACCACAATGTCAAATTTTTAAGAACAGGAAAAAGTAAAGTGTGCCTTTCGGTTCGTGAGAGCTTTACTAACCGAATTTCGCATAACACTGGTAAGAGTTTAATTTGAAGAGAAAATAAAAGCAAGTCAAATTTACTTGGAATAGCAAATTGCTAGTAGGTATGTATGGTGGACACTTTGGAAAACTTTGGATTTTAGGAGTTGGATGCACGAGTAGAGCTCATACCTAGTACAAGGCAAGGGCTAGCAAAAGACTGGGAGCGACCAACTAAGAGAGCAATAATGGCCATAATCATGCAAAGCGACAAAGCGACATTAAAAGAAGCATAAGATGGCATCAAAAGTCAAAAACTAAATGCTCATGAAGGCTATTGGCGACTTTGTAAGAGTCTAACATGTGTGAGCATGCGCCAAGTCAACCCAAATAAAGCATCAAGGAGAAAACCAAAATAATGCTTCCATACAATAAAAACAACGCATGATTTTTTCAAAGGCTCATTATGCAATCTCAGTTATTTGACACAAGTCATGCTACAGCAAAACCACTAAGCATACTATCAAAAAGACATCAAGCATGACATGAAAAAGCCTAAGCCACAGTCTACACAAGCTCCTTCTTGTACCACTATTTTGCACAAAGCTTTTTCTCTTTTCTAACACCATTTGAAATTTTTATAAACACCTCTTTTGATGAAAACCAATAAAGATCAGAGACAAAAATACACCTTGATGAAAATATATGACAAGGTCTGAATGCAAATCAAGGCGAAAATGAAAACCAAAAGCAGTAGCAGAAAAAGAAGAACACATGATAACCGATAAGAGTGAAAACTGAGTGTTCTTGGCAAATGAAAATGAGTACATCTCCTCCAAAAGAAAATTTGTTGGGGTCCAACCATTTATTGCAGAAAACAAACAAACTAAACCAACTAAGAAAACTAAAACAACTAACGCTCCAAGAAAAACACATAGTGCATGAAGCAATAAAAATATAGTGTTTTGAAAGGTGACCTGATTTTTGCCGATGAAGAAGGGGTGCCTCGGGGGCATCCCCAAGCTTTGACGCTTGTACTTCTTGGATATTTCTTGGGGTGATGCATGGGCATCCCCAAGCTTGAGCTTTTATCCATTCTTCAACTCATCTCATCATTCTCCAATCCCTACACTTGAAAACTTCCTTCATACAAAACTAAACACAATTCTATTAGCAACATTAGTGCAAGCATAACATATAATCAATCCTCTATTTGCTTCAGGTTTCAACTCAAAACCACCACATATATAGCAAATACTACTGTAGCAACCTCCCCAAAAGTTCCATGATCAAAATAACTCAAAAGAAAGCGATAAAGTGGCAAAAACAAATATTGGCAGAAATCTGTCAAAACTGAACAGATGACAAAGGTCGAATTTTTTAGGGATTTTCTGTTGCTCAAATAAAAAAGTGTTCAACTAACAAAAGTTTGGATATAACCTGGGGCATATGCACAATAAATCGCAGGTCCAAAAGATAAACAGAGAATTTTCACGAATTTTTACGGTGCAGCACCGAAAATAGTTTCAGGACAGCAACATCCCCAAATCTTTACCTCACTCAAATTAGAGGCTTCTCTTGGCACAAAAACGAAATAAACAAGATAAGGAGCGATCATTACAGTAGTAATGACTTCCAAGACTCAAATAAAAGAAAAAGTACTGAAAAGAAAACATTGGGTTATCTCCCAAGAGTGCTTTTCTTTAACGCCTTTGAGCTAGGCGCAGAAAATTGCGAATCAAGTAATATCAAGCGATGAAGCATTAAGCTCATAATTTGCTCTAAGAATAGAGTCAAAAAGCAATTTCTTTCTTTTCCTAGGGAAGTGTTCCATACCTTTCTTTAGTGGGAATTGATATTTGATAGTGCCTTCCCTCATATCAATGATGGCACCTACAGTTCGAAGAAATGGTCTTCCCAAAATAATAGGACATGAAGCATGGCATTCAACGTCCATAACAAGAAAATCAATGGGAACAAGGTTATTGTTAACCACAATAAGAACATCATTAATTCTTCCCAAAGGTTTCTTCTTAGCAACATCAGCAATAGGAACATCAAAATAACACTTTTCAAGCGGTGGTAAATCAAGCATGTCATAAATCTTTCTAGGCATGATAGAAATACTAGCACCTAGATCACATAAAGCATGGCAATCAAAACCATTAACATGCATATCAATGATGGGTTCCCAACCATCTTCTAACTTCTTGGGAACAGAGGCTTTTTGCTTCAACTTTTCATCCCTAATCTTTATGAGAGCATTGGTAATATGCTTAGTAAAAGCAATATTTAAAGAACTAGCATTGGGAGTCAAAGCAAGCTTTTGCAAGAACAAAATAACTTCAGATATATTGCAGCCATCAACATCAAAATCATTAAAAGAAATAGAGCTATCATCTCCCACACTCCGAAAAATTTCAGCACTCTTTTGAGAAAAAGTTTTGGCAGTTTTAGGCTTTTTAACACAAGGAGTGGGAGTTTTCTCTACACCAATCAAAGTAAGAGGATTGTTACCAGTAGGAGCAACATCATTAGAGGTAGTAATAGTACATACCTTCATCTCTCTAGCCATCTCATCTTCTCTTTCCCACCTAGCATGCAATTCCGCTAACAATCTAATATTTTCATCAATTCCAACTTGGATAGCATTAGCAGTAGCAAAAACATTGTTCTCTTTCACATCATTAGGAAACACTTTTAATTTCAGAAGTTCAACATCATGAGCAAGGCTATCAACTTTAGAAGCAAGAATATCAATTTTGCCTAACTTTTCCTCAATAGATTTGTTAAAAGCAGTTTGCTTACCGATGAAGTCCTTGAGCATTACCTCAAGCTCGGAGGGCGCGGCCCTAGTATTGTTGTAGGAATTACCATAAGAGTTACCATAACCATTACCATTAGGAGGAAACGGTCTATAATTGTTACTAGCAAAATTGTTCCTATAAGCATTGTTGTTAAAATTATTGTTTCTAATGAAATTCACATCAACGTGCTCTTCTTGAGCAACCAGAGAGGCCAAAGGAACATTATTAGGATCAACATGAGTCCTATCATTAGCAAGCATAGCCATAATGGTATCAATCTTATCATTCAAGGAAGAGGTTTCCTCAACAGAATTTACCTTCTTACCTTGTGGAGCTCTCTCGGTGTACCATTCGGAATAATTTACCATCATGTTGTCGAGTAGCTTTGATGCGGCGCCCAAGGTAAGGGACATAAAAGTGCCTCCAGCAGCTGAATCAAGTAGGTTCCTTGAAGAAAAATTCAGTCCTGCATAAAAAGTTTGGATAATCATCCAAGTAGTCAGTCCATGAGTGGGGCAATTCTTTATCATAGATTTCATTCTTTCCCAAGCTTGAGCAACATGTTCATTATCAAACTGAGTAAACTTCATAATATTGCTACGCAAAGATATAATCTTAGCAGGAGGATAGTATCTACCAATAAAAGCATCCTTACACTTAGCCCATGAATCAATACTATTCTTAGTCAAAGACAGCAACCAATCTTTAGCTTTTCCTCTCAAAGAAAAAGGAAACAACTTGAGCTTAATAATATCACTGTCAACATCCTTATATTTCTGCATCTCAAATAGCTCAACAAAACTGTTGAGATGAGCTGCAGCATCTTCAGTACTAGCACCAGAAAATTGCTCTTTCATAACAAGGTTCAATAAAGCAGGCTTAATCTCATAAAAGTTTGTAGCAGTAGCAGGTGGTGCAATAGGAGTGCAGATAAAATCACTATTGTTCGTGCTAGTAAAGTCACACAACTTGGTGTTTTCAGGATTGGCCATTTCAGCAAAACGAAAGTAAACAAGTAAAAACAACTACCAAGAATTCTAAATTTTTTTTGGGTTTTTGATATAAAAGCAATGCAGGTAAAATAAATAAAGTAAAGCAAAACAATAAAACAAAGTAAAGAATGTGTGTGCAAAAAACTCCCCTTGCAGAAGTCTTCTCTTCCTCCCCGGCAACGGCGCCAGAAAAGTAGCTGCTACCAAGTTGATGTGGGAACAAACTGTCCTTGTGCGTGGTGAATAACTAGCCCGTTGGGAACCCCAAGAGGAAGGTATGATGAGTATAGCAGCTAGTCTTCCCTCAGTTAAGAAACCAAGGTTTAATGTCGGTCAGGAGAGGAGAGACAATGATGACTGAAGGTGATGCGGACTGGCTTACTAACACTCCAACAAGGGCGCCGTTAACGATACTTGTTGACTCGTCTTCGGCCAGCAGCAACGCGGAACCTGCACACACACAAACAAATACTTTGTTCCCAACTTGCGATGAGGTTGTCAATCTCACCGGTTTGCTTGAAATAAAGGTTATGAGCGTATCGAGTGGAAAACAATATAGTATGCGAGTAAAGTAAACAGTGCGAGTAAAGTAAACAGGTGATAGCAATATGATGTAAATAGGACCGGGATCCACAGTTCACTAGTGGTGTCTCTCCATAGATAAAATAACACATGTTGGGTAAACAAATTACAGTTGGGCAATTGATAGAATAAAGATAACGTGATATGTCAAGAAGATCACTATGAAATTTACTCTGGGCATTACAACAAAATACATAGACCGCCATCCAACTACATCTATGACTAATAATCCACTCCCGGGGATATCAATCCGAACACCCTAGAAGTATTAAGTTGCGAACAACAGATAATTGCATTAAGCAAAGTGTGTAATGTAAACAAAGCATATGCCCTTGAGCATATGAATGTTGTTTTCTCCCTAGTAGCAACAACACATCTACCACCTTAGAGGTTTCAGTCACTCCCCCAGGTGAAATAGAGGCATGAACCCACTATCGAGCATAAATACCCCCTCTTGGAGTCACTAGCAACTACTCGGCCAAGATAGCTACTAACAACGGAGAGCATGCAAGATCATAAACAACATAGAGATAACAAAATATATAATTCAGTACAACAACTTAATCATAAACACCAATATTCATCGGATCCCAACAAACCAAACATGTAGAATTACATACCGGTGATCTCAATCATGTATGGCAGCTCATGAGATCTAAACATGAAGCACATGGTGGAGAAGACAACCATTTAGCTACTGCTATGGACCCATAGTCCAAGGTAGACTACTCACTCATCGCTCCGGAGGCAAGCATGGCGATGAAGAAGACCTCCGGTGGCAATTCCCCTCTCCGGCAGGGTGCCGGGAAGAGCTTCTAGACCCTCCCAATCTTCGGGTCGACGGCGGCGGCGGATGGCGATGTGTTCTGGAAAACTGATCAGGTACTTAGGTTTTTCTCGTCGGGGGGTCTTTATAGGCGAAGGGGCGTCGTCAGAGGGGGAACCAGGCTCCCTCACGCGGGCCCGGCGCGGCCAGGGGGCTGGCCGTGCCGCCCCTGCGTGTGGGGCCCTGGTGGCCCCCCTCCTACTCCTCTTCGGATCTCTGGAAGCTTCCGGGTAAAATAAGACTTCAGGATGTGGTTTCGTCCAATTCCGAGAATATTTCCTGTGTATCACTCCGAAACACAAAAACAGCAGAAAACAGGGAACTGGCACTGTGGCACTTCGTTAATAGGTTAGTTCCGGAAAATGCATAAAAGTGCCACTAAGTGTAACGAAACAATAGGCAAATGGTGTAAAAACAAGCATGGAGCATCAAAAATTATAGATACGTTTGAGACGTATCAACCAACCAAGCTAACCTTCCATGGGATCGTGCCGGGACACTCTTGCACGCCGATGGGGAGGGTCAAATTGGAAGTGCTATTCGGCAGGAGGGACAATCATCATCGCGAGCCAATCTGGTTCGAGGTGGTAGACCTCAACAGCCCCTACCATGCGCTACTTGGTCGACCTGCCCTGGCCAAGTTCATGGCAGTTACGCACTATGCCTACCTAAAGATGAAGCTCCCAGGCCCTCGTGGGGTGATCACTGTCACCGGGTGCTACAAGAAGTCAATAGAGTGCGCAAGAGCCAGCTCTAAGCTGGCGGAGGCCTTGGTCATTGCTAAGGAGAAGCGTCAGCTACTGTAGCGGGTGGCGGCAGTCTAGCCGGGCCACCCGGCGTCGAACCTGCCGACTCCCCACCTCAAGCCGGCAAACGGCGCCAAGGAAGTCCCGCCCGAAGCGGGCAAGGAGGCAGAAGTTCTTGTCTCGGGGGCTGGCTCCTCCTCGAGGTAGGAGGGAGCACTTCACAGCTTCGCATGAGACAAGTCGAGATCGCTTAAGACCTTTGGCCAAGCCAAGGCAAAAACCTTGTATCCCGAACAAGTGTCGTTGAATAAAAGAAAGTTGGGCGGCATACGGCTGATCCCTAGAAAAAGTGCTCTGAAGTTCCTTTTACCTTTCTTAACGTTATTCACGGGGGCTGAAAACTGGCTCCAAACGGGAGCCGGCAGCCCCAACCCAACGAATCGATCCTCTTGTCAGATGAACGAGTACTGTGTGCGGACCGGACCCCGAGCCCAACCTCCACCCCGCGCCGCGTGGGATGGAGCCGGTAGGTCACCCACCTAGGAAAATCGCTAAGAGGAAATGCCCGTGACCCGATGAATCGAGTCCCTTGTCAGACGAACGAGTACTATGTGCGGATCGGACCCCGTGCCCAACCTCCACCCCAAGCCGCGGGTGATGGAGCCGGCAGGTCACCCACACTGGAAAATCGCTAAGAGGACAGAACGCAAAACCATTAACGAGTGTTCACCCAGAAACCGCGCGCATTGGTTAATAGTTGTGCGTGAACTGGACCAAGCCGGATCTCTTATACACCGAAGTACTACTCCTCATCCCGCGGCATGATCCCACCCTAGACTGGCATTCGGCTGTCGGTCCAAGGGAGACCAGCCGGCACCAGGCTGCCGGCTGGGGGTAGAAGGGCCGAAGGATGGGGAGATAAAGGAAAAGTCGAAAGGGGTCAGGCCAAATCCGGTTCATAAACAACTAGAAACCAATACGTAAGGAATTTAGCGTGAAACATCATCGGTACACACGAACGAAATGTTGTTGGGCACGACATAAGTTCAACGTACATAAAAACGAATAAGGAAGTCCTGACACGGTCAGGGGGCGCTCGGCGAGCCCGCCGGCTCCAGCAGAGCAGCGTCGCCAGTTCGAGATGCCAAGACAAAGTCATTGCCGCTGGGGGACGGAGGAATGGAGTTGCCAGCAAGATCCTCGGGGGCTTTTTGAGGTTCCTCCATGGAGCTGGGCCCCTCGAAGTCCATGCCATCCAAGGATTCGTCACTGTCCCCAGCGTCGAAAAGCACGTCGGTCTCGGCACACTCGGCGACGGCACAAGCATGTTGGCGGAGCTTGACTTTGTCGAGGCCTGCTAATCCGCCTTCACGAAGATTCTCCAGTTGGTCCAGGTTAACGCCTGGATACCATTAGAGCACGAACTCCAGAGCCTGTTCAGCGCCGGCTCGAGCCGCGGACTCTTTCCAGACGTCGAGCCGGTTGGGCGCTAGAGGGATCCACTGGAGGAGCGCCTGGATTTCGCCAGGCACCGCTCGTCCTGGCCACCGAGTTTTAAAGACATAAACAATGGCTTCGCGGAGATCCCCTCCCAGCTTGGCGACTGGATGAAGACGGCCTTTAGCCAACGCGACCAATTCCCCTGAGGAAAGCTCGGCCTTGGGGTCACTGCTAGGGACGATCTTCTGCTCCATCCTATACTCCTCCAGCGCTACTGTGGCGGCCTTGTTGGAGTCTGGGAAAGCTCCTGTAGGGGCAATCAGAGAATGAGGAGGCAGTGTGAAAGAGCAAGGGTTGAGAAGCAGGAAGGGAAATATACCACGAAGAGCTTCTTCTAGCCCCGACAGGCCGGACTGGACCCTGCAGTTGCGGGCATGCCAAACGCCGATCTCCTTGTCATGACGCTCACTATCAAGCTTTCGGAGAGTCTCCAGCTCATTGATTAGGGCGTCGCGGCTCTCGATTTTGCTCCCCAAGGTCGTGCGAAGCTCGTTCACCTCACTGTCGTACTTCGCAGAGAGGATTCTTTTCTCCTTGGCCAGATGGCGATCAAACTCCAGCCGCAGCAACGACTCCGCCCCTCGAACCTTTGCCAGCTCAGTTTCCAACTCTTGAGCCCGGGCAGCTTGAGCTCGCAGGCCTTGGAGCTCCTCCGCATGCTTCCATTTGAGCGACTCAACTGCATCGACCGACACCGTGTTGGCCAACTGGGACTCAAGCGAAGTGATGAGCGAGGCAGCTTCTGAGAATGGAGGTGTGAGAACGGAAGGGGCAGTAGCAGCATGTCGAAGCGAAGGGTCCTGAGCTTACCGGACAGCTTCTCCAGCTCCTTCTTCATATCCTGGTACTGAACCTTGCCGGCACGATACTTCGCCAGCAGCTTCTGGAAGACATTGGCTCGAAGTGTGTTCAGATCATGGGGAAGACAGAAAGGCAATGATTCTTAGCGAAATTCATTTTCGAGTCAGCTGTTCCTACAGCTACCTCGAAACTAGGGGGCTAGGGTGTATGGCGAAATGGGCCACGGAGCTGTGGGCCATGTCTCTCAACCAACATAAGAAGTCAGAGGCTAAAGGCGCGGTACTCACATTGGTCGTCCGTATAGCATCGAGGAGTTGGAAGCTGACATTCTGAAGCGACACCTTGACCATGGAGAACTGTTTGTCCAGCTCCGCCAGGTTTGGCTTGCTACCCTGGACCTTAAGTTTTCCTCCAGCATCGACGCTCGAGGCAGTGTCCGACCATTCTTGCTGAAGCTGGCTAGCAGAGCTCAAACTCCCAACGCCGGACCCAGCCGCAGTGGAAGGAGCCTTTCCACTTGAGGCACCCTTGGTCACAACCTTAGGAGCTGGCGAGTTGTCATCGCGTTCATTCCTCGTCACCCGAGTGGCGAGGAGTCCTTGGAAAGCTTCGCCAGAGCTGGAGGCCAGCCTGAAGAGCAGGGAACCAGCAGTCGCGCCAACCCCTATCCCAGCTGCAGGCACCGTAGCCTGCACGTTCAACACGAGCCTGGGGCTAGAAGGGGTCCGGGCAGCCAGCTCCGGGGGCTCCAGTAACCCTGCGCACACTGGGGTCTCTTCTATTGCTTCCATCACGACCTCGCGCGTACCCTCTTGGCTGGGCGGGTCAGAGGACGCGCAGGCAGCAGTGTCGTTTCCCATCGCGACATCTTCGGTAGCAGGAGGCAGGGCGCGGCAGCCCCAGCTGGAGTAATTTCCCCGGCTGGCGTGGAATCGACCTCAGTTGCAGCAACCGGGCTAGAAACAGCATCCGCGGGCACCTCCGGGCGGACAGGCTCCTCCGCCCTAGTTTCGCTCGCCACAGGCTCCAACCGCGGGGAGTGGCGGTCATCTTCAATGCGACCCGAGTTGCCGCCAACCTCATTCCTGCGCGCCCTCTTGTGGCATGAGGGGTTGGGAGCCGAGATCATGGTTTCCCCGGAAGAAGGGGAGACCTACAAAAAAGGCGCCCCACGATCGAGTCAATCAGAGCCGCGGCGGTCAAGTAATGATAAGAAGCACGGAGGCGGGAAGCTTACCCGGCTATGGCGGTAGCTCGCCGTTTGGTCACCTTCTTCATCTTAGGACGGCGCAGGTCCTTCGCCGCCAGCTCCGGTTTCTTATGCTTCTCAGCTGGCGCGTTTGGAGCCGGCTGAGCCCTTCTCTTGGTGCCAACCGGATCGCCTCCAGCCTCTTCACGGTCTGCCGGCTCCGGAGCAATAGGACGTTGCTCTGAAGACTCTGGCAGATCCACAGTCGGGGGAGCTTGAACTCCAGCAGCGGCTGCGGCAGCTACATGGAGGGCTACGCCCCCGAGGGTGGCAGCTGATCCTGTTTCATCATCATCCTCGAACCAATCTCTTAAGAGGGAGGGACCTGGAAACTTACTGGAGGGACTGGGGGGCTTGCCCGAGTCTATGAGCTCCTCACTTCCTTTGTCGCCATGAGTGGCGCTCGAGCTCTCGACGGCGGCCTGGGAACCAGCATCTTCTACCTCATCAGCCTCGTCCCAAACGACCTTGTCATCTGATTCGGCTCTGTCAGCGGCAAAGCCGGACCGGCGCTGGACCGAATTCTCCGCAGCTTGCAGGGCGAACAAGTTCTGCCCGGGCCGAGTAAGCAGAGGTTAGATGATCAGAATTGCAAGGGGGAGGAAAGAAAGAAGCCGAACCTGGCAAGCTCACCTCAGCAATCGGGTTGTCTCGGTCGTGAGGTTCCAGACCCCATGTCCACGAGGCTTGAAGCCTGACATCAGCAATGCGGTTCGCTTTCCGTGCCACCTCCAACGCTGACAGCGCCTTGGAGGAGTGACGAGTAGGATCCTTGGCGGATCCCAGGAAGCACATCTTGTGCGAGCGGCGCTGGAACGGCGACACACGGGCGACCAAGAAGGCGAGCAGGAGGTCAGACGGCTCCAGGCCACCCTCCGTCTGCAGAGTGGAGATCCGCTGAAGAACCTTCTCCATGTCCGGCGAGGGGCGAGGAAGAGAAGCACTCCAGTTATCCTGCTCGGGCCTGCTCGCTTCGAAGGGCGGCAGATTGATATGGTCTGCGCCCTCCTTCAGGTTCTTCACGTAGAAGAAAGAGCGCTGCCATTTCTTGCAAGACTCCTTCCCTTTTATGCCAGGGAAGTCCGCGGTCTTGCACGCGTAGAAGGAGGCGGTGCCGCATATCACCGGGCCGATCTCCGCCGTCTGGGTCTTGAAGTAGATCAGCCGGCGAAACAGCTCAACGTTGGGCCAAATGCCCAAATATGCCTCGCAAAGGGTTGCAAACACGGACAATATCATCATCGCGTTTGCCCCGATGTGATGCGGCTGCAGGCGAAAGTGATCCAGGAATAGGCGCAGGAAGCTGCTGATGGGCAGCACGAAGCCCCGGGGGAAATGGTCGTATAAGACCACTGTCTTCCCAGGCCCAAGAGCGGGGACCCATTCGGTGCCGGCGGGACGGCAACCCATGATTTTGGTTTCACTTGTTCTTAAATTATTTGTATCTAGTCGCCCTCTTAAACTTGAAGGTGTCCTATGTTTTGCTATTCCATGAAGGACAAGCTGAAAACCATTTGCTATGTTTTTCCATATGATTTGAACACACATTTGACTTTCATTGTTTCATTTTCATGATCTTTTGTTTGTGTTCTTTTTCATGTTATAACATGGTTGCTAAGTTTCTTCTATCAAGATTATATCTTTAATGCCCATGTTTTAAGTTCTTTTGATCCCAGCACTCAATGCCTTACATAGATGTTCAAGATTGTGTAGGTGCATGTCACCTCAAAAATTATTCTTTGTTATCACTTACCTACTGGAGGACGAGCAGGAGTTAAGCTTGGGGATGCTTGATACGTCCCAAATGTATCTATAATTTTTGATGATCCATGCTTGTTTTTACACCATTTGCTTAGTGTTTCGTTACACTTTGTGGAGTTTTTATGCATTTTCTGGAACTAACCTATTAACAAGATGCCACAGTGCCAGTTCCCTGTTTTCTGTTGTTTTTGTGTTTCAGAAAAGTTACACAGGAAATATTCTCAGAATTGGACGAAACAAAAGCCGAACATCCAGATATTAAACAAAGCTTCCAGAAGACCGAAGAGGAGACGGAGCCGAGCCAAAGGCTGGCCTCACCATAGGGCAGCTCGATCTGTTTCTCCTTCACCCAAGAGCCTTCCCAGGATCCCTTCGGCAAAGCGGGCGGAGCGGCGTCCTTATCCGCGGCCGCCCCCTTCCCTTTGGGCCGGGATGCTTTGGGAGCCATCCGGGTGCGGATCTGGATGAGTGGAATGTTGGCAAAGCGAGCGGAGAACCCTAATCCCTTGGGGACAAAGCTTGGGAGCAGGGGATTCTAGGTGGAGCGAATGCCGAAGGAAGAAGAGAAGCGGGCGACTGGTGCTCAGCTTCAGGAACGGTCCCCGGTTTAAAAGCGAGGGGGCGGGTCAGTTGCCTATTTCACCCACGATGGGCTGGCAACTGACCCCTTTCGTCACGAGCCACGACCGCGTAAAGATCGGGCAACCGCCGTGGTTGCCACAAAAGATCGTGGGCCGGGGCCGATTGGACGTGACGCGACGGCACGCGGACAAGTGGAGCCTCGGTCCAGTCCCCGAGGGAGCAAGTCCCAAGGAGCTGGACCACGGCGGGCGGCCGCGTGGCGGTCGCCAGCCGGATCGGTCTCAGAACCGGCTCGTCCCGAGACGGCTGGTAACACTCCGCAGGACTTGACCTCGAGGCCAATCGCTTCCGAGTCAAATAAAGAATCCTGGGACTTTGACGAAGACAGGCAAGACTTCGGCGAGAAGAAGAACCCGCCGAAGTCCCATGCTAACCCATGAGACTTCGCCAGTTTTGGGGGCTAGTGTCGTGGGGATGACCTATAGGGCATGCCACGGGCCAAGCTAAACGCTGGTTGGCGTCCCAGGAGTCTCCACGGCTTCAGCAAGAGAAGACCGGCTCCGCCCGAAGGGCCGGCTGCACCAGCAGTCGGCTGGCGACTCCACCGAGGAGAGCCAGAGCCGGGCGATGAAGACAAGAGCCCACCAACGGCTGTTTCGCCGAAAGTGGGCTGGCCCCGACAAGAACGATAGAGGCCAAGGTCGGGAGTGATGAGCGCCACGACCGGTCTCAGCCAATCAGCGATCGAAGACCCTTCTCCACGATGGGATCCGAGGCAAAAGGGAGGAGATATGCCTCCCAGATGTCGGTCCGGGGAAAAGGCACTTTATAAAGTGCCTTTGCCAGAGCGGGGCCAGAGGATCATGCCAAGGACGCCGCCGCCGAGGAGCCGGCAGCCGGCCGAATCGTTACCTAACCTGTAACCAGGCCCCGCCTATATAAGGGGGCCTGGACCCTTAGTCTAAGGGAGATCCGATCTTCTTCTTCCTCCTCTAGCCAGAACAGCTCGAGGAGCATTGTAATTGATACTGTCTAGTCAATACGAAGCAGGCAGGAAGTAGGGGCTTTACCTCCACCCGGGAGGGCCCTGAACCTGGGTAAACCGAGGTGTCTCCGTTGGCACAATCCCGAGCCGGACCCATCGTCACCACCGTCGAGCCCCCTCGATAAGCCACCCCATGGCTACCGTCTCTAAATTCCCACGACAAGAATCAGAAGATAAAACAGACTAAATTTGTTATTGGTGAAACTTTAGATGATTGTCACGGATGCTTAAGAGTTAAGACTTAAAAAATATGCCGTATAGACTTAATTTTTGTATGCCAACACTACTACGCTAAATTTTCATTATGAATTTTCTTTAAAAAAACTATCTAGGACTTATAAAAATAAATTTTCTATGATGAGAAAAAATATCATGTATGCCGGCGGTGTACAAGTCATGGCCATTGCACTCTCCACGCATGATTTCAATTACGATATGACATCACGATCCGCTTTAACCCATATGTGGTGGAGAGGATGTGATGTCTGGCACCATGAGGTCGAATAGGTGGACAGAGGAAGGAAGCAGGCGGCAATGAGAAGAAGGGCCGTCGAGGCCAAGTTATTATGAATATGGAGACGAGAGGGACGAGTAACATGATAATTAAAAAGGAAGGACCTTCTGAGGACCAGTCAGCAGGCTAAGTCCTATTTTGGCGAGGTGAGGCGACAACTGTTCTAGAGAGATCCATAGATTGCACAAGAAAATACTTCCCTAACTGAGGCTCCGAAAGAGAATGACAAATAAAACGATGGGCGTGTATGGCAATAAGGTTACCAAATGTAGCTATTGATTATGTTTGTAAAATTCATGAAAAAATTAACTTCTACAAATGTCACTATATTTTTCTATCTTGTGGCAACACACGGGCATTCAACTAGTAACGGTAATATGGAAGCTGAATATCATCATATTTTTTTGATTCCTCATGGGACAGGATCCACAAGCAGACGCATATGCACACGAGACAAAGGCCATATTATGTAAAAAAGTAGCAATTTGTAATTATTATTAGTTTTTGGACTATTTAAACTACTGTTGATGATTATTAATAGACCGGTGAAATTTTAGCAAAAAATAAATAAAAATTGCGACGATACGATTGATATTCTGCCTAGGAGGGTCGTAGATGTAAAAGAAGATAACCAAATCGTTTCGCAGCCTCTCCACCGCGTCACGTTTGAGTTTGAATCTCGATCGTATGCGAGTGGAACAAGGAACAATCTACCACCACAACCTTTTTTTCTGTCTCGCCGGTGCACCTCGGACAACCCTTTCCGTGCGCCACCGGCGAGCGGGCGGGCGGGCGCATGTGAAGGAAAACTGGTAAAGCCAAGCCAGGCCACCCACCCGAGAGAGAACAAAGATGGAGGGAGGGAGCGGGGGAGTGACGAAGAAAAAACCCTCAAAACACACTAGCCGACACGCACAGCGCGCCGGGGACAAGGACGCGGCCCTCCCATCCCATCCCATCCCATCCCATCCCATCCCCGGGCGGCCGAGCCCCTCACCCAGCACCCACCAATCTCGCGTCGCACGCGAATATCGCGCACGAACCGAACCCCACCCCACCGCAGCACCGGGACGACACTGCGGTCCGGTACTGACGACATCCGCTCGTATCGCGTCGCGAGAAAGCGACGTGTCTCGTCTCGCGTCGCGGGAGCACTGGGGCCCTGGTGCCCGCGGCACGGGTGGACCGGATGGATCTCTCCAGATCGCGAGAAGAAGCTGGACGAGAAAACGTTCTGGCTGGTTGGTGATAGCTGGTGGTCCGTGCCCGCGATCGAAAATAAAAGAAAATAATTGGCGTAGTAGTATTTTATTTGGGGTTGCGGAGACGTGGACGGGAGATGGAGCGATCGACACGACACGACCGGGCTTGTACCAGTGGTGCTCGTGGGAGCTGGGGTTGGGCGGGCTGGGTTTCAGCACAGCACGCCAGGTCGCCGGCCACCAAACTTTTTTTCTACGAGCTTTTCTGCGTGTGTGTGTGGAAAAGATTCTTTTCGGGCGTCCGACAATTGTAGTTGTAGCAGGGTACAGTCACCCGCGGTGAGCCTGCTGAGCAAGACAGCACCTCACGCGAGCGCGGTGATTAATGGCTCCACTTTTTTTCCAGAAGAGATTAATAGTAACTCCACCTGCGGAAAATGTTTTGTGCACATGGGCACCAGTGCTCCCATCACTTTTGGTTTTTTAATTTTTTTCAAAATCTCACATATATTTTTGTATCTTTAAAAATTATGTAGTTAAATATGTAGATAGATTTAGATATAAGGAGTGTACACAAAAAAATCCCGTTAAGAAATACTTTATATTTTAGGAAATATACAAAAATGACAATTTTTTTTGAAAGTAAACGGATAAAATGACGTACTTGTGTACTACTATTTACAATAAGAAATTTATCTTTTTTATATTTCAAAAAATATAAGGTATTTTTTAACACAACTTTTTTGATTACACTCCTCATATGCATAATCTATTTACATATTTAATGTCATAATTTTAAAATACATAAAAATATGAGATTTTAAAATTTTCAAAAAATCAAAAATGAAGAGAGCACTGGTACCCATGTACACAAAATCTCTTTCCCTCCACCTGTGATCCGTCTCATCATTTCTTATCCTTGTAGAGTGGGCAAACGGGGGCACACCGCTGGGTTAATGGCCACAGATCGTGTCGCTACTCTACCAAGTGGCCGCCTCCCAGGATTAATCTCCTTCTTCCTTTTTTCCCCTCTCTCTCCGATGGTCACGCAATGAGGATCCGTGAGACTCGTGCGCTGGACTCGGTTGATGCTAGAAAACGAGCAACTTTTCCGTGGCTTGTGCGTATGCGGCGTAGCTGTATGAGCGTCCACGCTACTGTCTGCCTTGTCGGCGTCGACTGCGGACCTCACGATGGCGGTCGGTCGGACTCGGTGCAAACGCCATGGCAAATGACACTTGCGCATAACAAAGGACCAAGTACTATTCTAAATTAATTGACTTAATTTGACGCCAAGGGAGTACTACACAGATAGCACAAATTAAATTTGTTCTCCGTGCATAGCGACACTATACTACTACATGCTATTCGGCATATATATTGCATGCTGGTTTCGATTCATAAAAACGTTTTTCGTATGGATTTGGGGAGAAGAGCTCAAGAGTCAAGACACGTACTAGTACTAGACTAGATAGAAGCAATCTGAGGTATGCGTCACCTCCCTCATCCTCCGTCCACCTGTATATAAAGGGGAGAAGGGAGAAAATGGGATTCAGATCAGCCAGTGCCTTTTTTCCTTTATATATGGCGGAAATTCTCTCACGCTGATTCATCACCAACTTGCACATTAAGAAACCAACCAGCATGTGCTACGTGCATAGAACCAACGTAAAGTCGGAGTTTACTCGTCTGCTAAAACTGTACTGTTAGGGTCACATGCAACTACTACCTTAACAAACCCGCTCAGGTACGTAGGTATCCTTTTTTTTTTTTGCATGGAAAAAAGGATTGAATTAATCCGACAGTCACAGTGTTACATCAGAATTCAGAGGCACAAGTGTATCTTCTCGCAAGGGAATACTAGTTGTTCAAAACTTTGATACCCTCTCAGTTCTTTAATATAAAAACGTTTTGCAGTTCAAATTAAACATAGAGAGTGCTTTAAATTAATTTCTTCTCTTAATTGAAAAATAAGCTAAAGTAGAAAACATTTCTGGATATTTTCTCAACGGACACATCACACATACACGCAGTCCACCAGAGTGACCAACAACCCGATTACCGATGGGCCCTGGATGGATTTGGGCAATGACAGCATGTCGAGAAGTTCTTTTGCAAAATATTTAGTAGCTATCTTGGCTGAGTAGATACTAGTGACTCCAAGAGGGGGTATTTATGCTCGATAGTTGGGTTTATGCCTCTATTTAATTTGGAGGAGTGACAGAAACCTCTAAGGTTGTAGATGTGCTGTTGCCACTAGGGAGAAAACAACATTCTTATGCCCAAGGGCATATGCTTTGTTTACATTACACACTTTGCTTAATGCAGTTATCTGTTGTTCGCAACTTAATACTTATGGAGTTCTCGGATTGATTCTCCGCAAGTAGATTATTAGTCATAGATGCAGTTGGATGACGGTCTATGTATCTTGTTGTAATGCCCAGAGTAAATCTCATAGTGATCCTCTCGACATATCACGTTATCTTTATTCTATCAATTGCCCAACTATAATTTGTTTACCCAGCATGTGTTATTTTATCTTATGGAGAGACACCACTAGTGAACTGTGGACCCCGGTCCCATTTCCATTATATTGATATCACCTGTTTACTTTACTCGCACTGTTTACTTTCTCGCATATTACTATTGCTTTCCACTCGATACGCTCATACCTTTGTTTTAAGCAAACCGATGAGATTGACAACCTCATCGTAAGTTGGGAGCAAAGTATTTAGTTGTGTTGTGTGCAGGTTTCACGTTGCCGCTCGCAAAGCAAAGCCTGGACGAGACGCCTTATAAATTATCCGGAGCTGTCGCGAAGCTAGCAGGTCACCTTCTAACGTTTGGCTTTTTCCAGGATACGATTAAACCTTGGTTTCTTTCTGAGGGAAAAGCTTGCTGCTGTACTCATCATACCTTCCTCTTGGGGTTCCCAACTGGACGGTGAAAAACCATCAACACCATGCCGCATCAAGACTCTTTTCTGGCGCCGTTGCCGGGGAAAAAGAAGACTTCTGCAAGGACTGAATTTTTCTTCAAGGAACCTACTGGATTCAGCTGCTGGAGGCACTTTTATGTCCCTTACCTTGGGCGCCGCAATAAAGCTTCTCGACAATATGATGGTAAATTATTCTGAATGGCACACCGAGAGAGCTCCACAAGGTAAGAAGGTAAATTCTGTTGAGGAAACCTCTTCCTTGAGTGATAAGATTGATGCTATAATGCTTATGCTTTCTAATGATAGGACTCATGTAGATCCTAATAATGTTCCTTTAGCCTCTTTGGTTGCTCAAGAAGAGCATATTGATGTAAACTTTATTAGAAATAATAATTTTAACAACAATGCTTATAAGAACAATTTTGCTAGTAACAATTGTAGGTCGTATCCTTCTACCAATGGTAATGGTTATGGCAACTCTTATGGTAATTCCTCCAACAACACTAGGGCTGCGCCCTCTGAGCTTGAGATAATGCTCAAGGACTTCATCGGTAAGCAAACTGCTTTTAACAAGTCTGTTGAGGAAAAGTTAGGCAAAATTGATATTCTTGCTTCTAAAGTTGATAGCCTTGCTCATGATGTTGAACTTTTAAAATTAAAAGTGTTGCCTAATGATGTGAAAGAGAACAATCCTTTTGCTACTGCTAATGCTATCCAAGTAAGAATTGATGAAAATGTTAGGATGCTAGCAGAATTGCATGCCAGGTGGAAAAGAGAAGATAAGATGGCTAGAAAGATGAAGGTATGTACCATTACTACCTCTAATGATATTACTCCTAATGCTAGCAATCCTCTTAGTTTGATTGGTGTAGAGAAAACTCCTACTCCTTGTGTTAAAAAGCCTAAAACTGCTAAAACTTTTTCTCAAAAGAGTGCTGAAATTCTTCGGAGTGTGGGGGATGATAGCTCTACTTCCTTTAATGATTTTGATGTTGATGGCTGCAATATATCTGAAGTTATTTTGTTCTTGCAAAAGCTTGCTTTGACTCCTAATGCTAGTTCTTTAAATGTTGCTTTTACTAAGCATATTACCAATGCTCTTATGAAAATTAGGGATGAAAAGTTGAAGCAAAAAGCTTCTATTCCCAAGAAGTTAGAAGATGGTTGGGAACCCATCATTGATATGCATGTTAATGGTTTTGATTACCATGCTTTATGTGATCTAGGTGCTAGTATTTCTATTATGCCTAGAAAGATTTATGACATGCTTAATTTACCACCGCTTGAAAAGTGTTATTATGATGTTCCTGTTGCTGATGTTGCTAAGAAGAAACCTTTGGGAAGGATTAATGATGTTCTTATTATGGTTAACAATAACCTTGTTCCTGTTGATTTTCTTGTTATGGATATTGAATGCAATGCTTCATGTCCTATTATTTTGGGAAGACCCTTTCTTCGAACTGTAGGTGCCATCATTGATATGAGGGAAGGCACCATCAAATATCAATTCCCACTCAAAAAAGGTATGGAACACTTCCCTAGAAAGAGAAAGAAAATGCTTTTTGACTCTATTCTTAGAGCAAATTATGAGCTTGATGCTTCATCACTTGATATTACTTGATTTCCACCTTTCTGCGCCTAGCTCAAAGACGTTAAAGAAAAGCACTCTTGGGAGATAACCCAATGTTTTACTTTCAGTTCTTTTTCTTTTATTTGAGTCTTGGAAGTTATTACTACTGTAATAACCTCTCCTTATCCTTTTTATTTCATTGTTGTGCCAAGAGAAGCCTCTAATTTGAGTGAGGTAAGATTTGGGGATGTTGCTGTCCTGAAACAGATTTCAGTGCTGCACTGTAAAAATTCGTGAAAATTCTCAGAATATCTTTTGGACCTGCGATTTCTTGTGCATATGCCCCAGGTTATATCCAAACTTTCATTAGTTATACACTTTTTGATTTGAGCAACAGAAAACTCTCTAACAATTCGACCTTTGTCAGCTGTTCTGTTTTGACAGATTTCTGCCAATATTTGTGTTTGCCGCTCGATCGCTTTCTTTTTGAGTTCTTTTGATCACGGAACTTTTGGGGAAGTTGGTAAAGTAGTATATGCTTTATATGTGGTGGTTTTGAGTTGAAACCTGAAGCAAAAGGGGTTGATATATTGGTATGCTTACACTAATGTTGCTAATAGAATTGTGTTTAGTTTTGTATGAAGGAAGTTTTCAAGTGTAGGGATTGGAGAATGATGAGATGAGTTGAAGAATGGACAAAAGCTCAAGCTTGGGGATTCCCACGCACCCCAAGAAATATCCAAGAGGTACAAGCATCAAAGCTTGGGGATGCCCCCGAGGCACCCCTTCTTCATCGGCAAAAATCAGGTCACCTTTCAACACACTATATTTTTATTGCTTCATGCATTATGCGTTTTTCTTGGAGCGTCAATTGTTTTAGTTTTCAGTTTTGTTTAGTTTTGTTTTCTGCAATAAATGGTTGGACCCCAACAAATTTCTTTTGGAGAAGTTGCCTTGCTTTTCATTTGCCAAGAACACTCCATTTTTCACTCTTATCGTTTCAACGAGTGTTCTCTTTTTCTAGAACTGCGTTTAGCTTTTGATTTTCGCCTTGATTTGTGTTCAGATCTTGTTATATCTTTGCATCAAGGTGTATTTTGACCTCTGGTCCATGTTGGTTTTTATCAAAAGACTTGTTTCAAAAAAGTTCGAATGGTGTTGGAAAAGAGAAAAAGCTTTATACAAAAAAGTGGTAAAAAGGAGCTTGTGTAGACTGCGGCCTAGGCTTTTGCATGTCGTGCTTGACGTCTTTTTGATAGTATGCTTAGTGGTTTTGCTGTAGCATGAATTGTCTCAAATGACTGAGATTGTTTAATGAGTCTTTGAAAAAATCATGCATTGTTTTTTATTATTTGGAAGCATTAATTTGGTTTTCTCCTTTGATGCTTTATTTGGGTTGACTTGGTGCATGTTCACACATATTTGACTCATACAAAGTCGCCATTGCCTCTATGATTATTTAGTTTTTGACTTTTGATGCCATCTTATGCTTCTTTTAATGTCGCTTTGTCGCTTTGCATGATTATGGCCGTTATTGCTCTCTTAATTGGTCGCTCCCAGTCTTTTGCTAGCCCTCATTTTGTACTGAGTATGAGCTCTACTCGTGCATCCAACTCCTAAAAACCAAGTTGTTCCAATGTGTCCACCATACATACCTATTAGCAATTTGCTATTCTAAGTACATTTGACTTGCTTTTATCTATCCTTCAAATTAAACTCTTTTTGGTGTTATGCGAAAATTGGTCAGTAAAGCTCTCACGAACCTGATGGCACACTTTACTTTTCTCGCTTTAAAATTTTGACATTGTGGCTCTCTTATGTTGAGTTTTTATGCTTGCAAGTTGTAAGTTGGAAATTAGCCCAGCCATGCCGTCATGGGGCAAGCTTTCAACATTGCACTTTCTTTCATTTGAGTCGATATCGTGATCTCTTGTTTATGGATACTCGTGATGTGAAATAAGTTGGGAATCTTGCGGGATCATGGAGTTTTTATATGTGTTAGGGAAACGCCTGGGCCGCTAATCTAAGCCATGCATCATTAATGGTGGAAATTTACAGCATGCCCATAGTGAACATTCGACGACGCATCTCGCAATAAAAAGCTATACCAATGGTAAATAAAAGAGATGCCGAGGTGTTCATTGTCTGTTTGTCCTGTCATTTTGATGTGGGCTTGTTCCATGTCATCGGGCATGGAGGTACCCCGTTGGCGGTTCTCAATGATACACATATATTTATAATGATAAGAGCTTGCTTGGGACTCTAAGTCGAGTAGCATGAGGTTTGGGTATTCGTACTTCACGGGACACGAGGTTTTCAACTTATGATTTGTCAAGCATATGTATCATAAGTATATTCTCATTAACTCTAACCATTCAAGATGCCTATAATGGAGGCAATGAGAGCTCAAAGCTACTAAGTACCATAATTTTTGAAGGTTTATAAAACTTGCAATCACTGCTTCCCTCCGCGAAGGGCCTTTCTTTTACTTTTATATTGAGTCATCACCTTCTACCTTTATGCACCATCTAAGAGAGCATAGTTGTCATTCTTATTATAATGTGCATTGTCCCAAAGTTTTCATTGATTGATTCATGATGTTGGTTTCACTTGTTCTTAAATTATTTGTATCTAGTCGCCCTCTTAAACTTGAAGGTGTCCTATGCATTTATGTTTTGCTATTCCATGAAGGACAAGCTGAAAACCATTTCCTATGTTTTTCCATATGATTTGAACACACGTTTGACTTTCATTGTTTCATTTTCATGATCTTTCGTTTGTGTTCTTTTTCATGTTATAACATGGTTGCTAAGTTTCTTCTATCAAGATTATATCTTTCATACCCATGTTTTAAGTTCTTTTGATCCCAGCGCACGATGCTTACATATATGGTCAAGATTGTGTAGGTGCATGTCACCTCAAAAAATTATTCTTTTGTTATCACTTACCTACTCGAGGATGAGCAGGAGTTAAGCTTGGGGATGCTGATACGTCTCAAACGTATCTATAATTTTTTATGCTCCATACTTGTTTTTACACCATTTGCTTAGTGTTTTGTTACACTTCGTGGCATTTTTATGCATTTTCCGGAACTAACCTATTAACGAGATGCCACAGTGCCAGTTCCCTGTTTTCTGCTGTTTTTGTGTTTCAGAAAAGTTACACAGGAAATATTCTCGGAATTGGACGAAACAAAAGCCGAACATCCAGAAATTTACCAAAGCTTCCAGAGAACCGAAGAGGAGACGGAACGGAGCCAGGGGTGGCCTCACCACCAGGGGCGCGACCCAGGGCCTGGCCACGCCGCCCTGTGGTGAGCCCCATCTGGTACACTTCTGACGCTGCCCCTTCGCCTATAAAGACCCCCCGACAGGAAAAACCTAAAAACGGGATCACTTTTCCAGAAACACATCGCGATCCGCCGCCATCGTCGATCCAAGATCAGGAGGGTCCAGAAGCTCTTCCCGGCACCCTGCCGGAGAGGGGAATCACCACCGGAGGTCTTCTTCATCGCTATGCTTGCCTCCAGCGCGATAAGTGAGTAGTCTACCTTGGACTATGGGTCCATAGCAGTAGCTAGATGGTTGTCTTCTCCACCATGTGCTTCATGTTTAGATCTCGTGAGCTGCCTTATATGATCGAGATCACCGTTATGTAATTCTACATGTTGTGTTTGTTGGGATCCGATAAATATTGGTGTTATGATTGAGTTGATGTGCTGAATATTATCTTATGTTATCTCTATGTTGTTTATGATCTTGCATGCTCTCCGTTGTTAGTAGCTATCTTGGCTGAGTAGATACTAGTGACTCCAAGAGGGGGTATTTATGCTCGATAGTTGGGTTCATGCCTCTATCTAATCTAGGGGAGTGACAGAAACCTCTAAGGTTGTAGATGTGCTGTTGCCACTAGGGAGAAAACAACATTCTTATGCCCAAGGGCATATGCTTTGTTTACATTACACACTTTGCTTAATGCAGTTATCTGTTGTTCGTAACTTAATACTTGTGGAGTTCTCGGATTGATTCTCCGCAAGTGGATTATTAGTCATAGATGCAGTTGGATGGCGGTCTATGTATCTTGTTGTAATGCCCAGAGTAAATCTCATAGTGATCCTCTCGACATATCACGTTATCTTTATTCTATCAATTGCCCAACTGTAATTTGTTTACCCAGCATGTGTTATTTTATCTTATGGAGAGACACCACTAGTGAACTGTAGACCCCGGTCCTATTTCCATTATATTGCTATCACCTGTTTATTTTCTTGCATATTATTATTGCTTTTCACTCGATACGCTCATACCTTTGTTTCCAGCAAACCGGTGAGATTGACAACCTCATCGTAAGTTGGGAGAAAAGTATTTGGTTGTGTTGTGTGCAGGTTCCATGTTGCCGCTCACAAAGCAAAGCCTGGACGAGGTGCCTTATAAATTGTCCGGAGCTGTCGCGAAGCTAGCAGGCATCACCTTCTGACGTTTGGCTTTTTCCTGGATACGATTAAACCTTGGTTTCTTTCTGAGGGAAAAGCTTGCTGCTGTACTCATCATACCTTCCTCTTGAGGTTCCCAACTGGACGGTGAAAAACCATCAACACCGTGCCGCATCAGTAAATCTCACTCGCCCCTCTCTATTATTCCGAATTTCTTTGCCCGATTTTTGCATATTCTTGAAACCCTAGTTCATTCTACTTGGGGATTGAAAATTCTTTGTAATCCCTTGATAACTAGTTCGTTCCTATGTTAGAATGATGGATGGATTTGTGTCGATTGAAACTTTATTAGTAATCCCTTGGCCAATAGTTCATGTATGTGTGTACGGATGGTTGTGTGGTGTTGGTAAAAAAATTATAGATGAATAAATGTGTGGATTGATGCTTTATTTTAAAACCATAGGTCAGTAGTTTTTGTATTTGTGTATGCAATATTTGTTTGTTCATGGATAGATAAATGTAAAATGAATTTGTGTATGGATGGATGCATAGTGTTTGTGTGTGGATGAATTGACGGAAGTAATTTTGATTTTAATATTTTTATGTGTGTATGTTGAATTCTTCATTTGTTTTGACATGTTATTTTTTGTATCATATAGGATGGCTCGTTACTACCCCGGGCTTGAGTTGGAGTATGAAAGGGAACATCGTGCTCGCTTAATTGAGAATGGGTTGGAGGTAAGCCTAGAACATATTTTCTTCTTTTTTCCTTTGCAATACAAAGGTAGTGATAACCCATTGTTGAACTTTTTGCAGGAGCTACACCCTATGCGCATGAGGGGGCATAGTGCAGATGACATGCCATATGATGTTCGGTACGATCCATACTTCGAGAGTGCAGGCCTTCTACCCTTTGTCCTCCAGTTCAAGCAGGCCCGTCTCCAGGATTTGGGGGCCCTGGTGCAACTTATAAAATGGGGCCTTAATATTTTCAAATCCAGTAATACTCTCTCCGATCAGAAATAAGTGTTGGTGATTTTATACTAACTTAGTACAAAGTTTGTACTAAGTCACAGACACTTATTTTCCGATCAGAGGGAGTAAAACAAAATCATACGCTTACTTTGTTATGTAACTCTAGAATGTGCTATTTTGTACAATGCTCAAAAAATATGAAGTATACATTCTTAAAGAGTAAATATAGCACTAAAGTAATAAACGAACCTCGTGAATTATGATCTACCAAAAGCATCATCTCTACCAAAAGTATACATCTCAAGAGAATCGTGAACAAAAAAAAATTCAATGCTCCCTTTCTTTTTAAGTTCTCTCCCTTACTTTTTTAAGTTCTCGTTGAGCAACATTATCGATTGTTTGCTTATTCTACAACCTCATACGCAAGTCATACTTTGTTTGTTTTGTTTTTTTGAACTATGCATGTACTCATATTTATGATTCTTTCACCAAAATCTCTCTAGAGCATCCTTTTAAAACTAAGCTGCTGCTTCTAATCTCTGTTTTTTCTTCTTTTTTTAGCACCCGATTGACATCTGGCTCGAACTAGCCGGGCGGCGGGCAAACCAGGCGGCAGGATGAACTAATCTCTGCCTACATACACTGAGTCAAAATGCGGCGTACCGAAACGGTACGAGACTCCAGCCGGACACCCAGGCAATCCAGATCTCGTGCCTCCCGCCGGCGCCGCCGTAGATCGCCTCGTCTCTGTGGCCTTTAGGCCATGGAGGCGCGGTGGATCTCGGCCCTCGTCGGTGGGAGGGCTCTGCCCCCTATTTTGAGGGCTTCGCTCTTCGTTTTTAGAGTCAAGGTTTGTAGGGGCGGCACTCAGGTGGTGGTGGTGACGCCTCGTGCAATAAGGTCTCCCCGGCTTCAACCCCATCTCGGTGGCAACATCGAGAGGCTTGTGGGAGTAGTGTGGTCTTCAAGGGTTTTGTCTGGCTGTGGGGATCTTCAGATCGTCAAGGAGCTTCATCGGCAGTTCTTCCTTCTTCGTCTTCGGGGCGGATGTCGTCTTCTTGACCCATTCGATGACTTCCCGTCCGGAACCAGCAACGTCAGGCCGACTCAGGGAGGAGCGGCAGCGGTGGCGCGCTGTCGACACGGTCTGGAGGTTGAAGATGAGGAGCTTCTCAAGGATCTCATTGTAATTTTCGTTTTTCTTGAGGTGCTTTGTACTGTTCATTGTTTCTTTTAATGCCAGTATCCTATTCGCAAAAAAAACCAGGCGGCAGGATAACTATTTTTTTTGACACAAGCAGGATAGCTATCTCGGGAGAGCTGACTGCTAATCGCTAGACGCGCGCGTACGTGACTACGTTTTTTTTCTCTTGAGCGGAGCGTACGTGACTACGTGAGCGGAACTGCCAAAAGCGAACAGATCGATTGACCTTACCTGACCATGGCTTGCTGGGCCTGGCCGGAGGATATTTACTGGGCTGTAAAAATTGGGGGGCCTTCGAATTTAGGGGCCCTGTTCGGTCGAGCATGTCGATCCTGCTCATCAATAGGGCTGAGTTCAAGCGCACACCGCCGAAGATTAACCACACGGCTCTTACCGCACTTGTGGACCGTTGGAGGCCAGAGACACACTCTTTTCACCTGCCGTGTGGAGAGATGACGATCACCTTGCAGGACATTGGCATGATCACGGCTCTTCCGATCGATGGAGCTGCCCTCACTGGGAGGGTGGATAGTAACGGGTGGCGTGACCAGGTCTTTGGTCTCACCGGTCATTATCCCAACCCACCTCCTGAAGGAGTGAAGGATATTAGGCCAACCGGTGTCTCATATAAGTGGCTACGAGACATAGGCCCATGCCCGGAGGGTGCCAATCCTCAGACGGTGCAATGGTATGCTCGCACATACATGTGGTATGTTTTAAGCCGGGTTCTTTTTACAGATGGGTCAGGGGACACCGCCGCTTGGATGTGGCTTGATCCGCTACATGACTGGAACGCCAAGTACAGTTGGGGCTCGGCGGCTTTAGCTTATCTTTACCGACAGGTAGAACTCAAAAATATTTTATACATATTTTTTGTTATCTTTCGTTTGACCCTGAAATGTTGCAACTTGACATGAGTGTTTAATATGCAGCTGGACAACTCGTGTCGTAAGAAAAAACCAAATGCAGCATTGTGCGGTGCTGTGTGGCCCCTCTCGATTTGGATGTGGGAGCGGATTCCGGTTGGACGTCCTCGCAAACTTCCACAAAATGGGTGGGATTTTCCTACCGATGAGAATGGGGATGACTCACGGTTCCCCACAATGGCATACTCATGGGACAAAGTGGAGGTGTACACAGACTTGTCCGTGGGGCGTTACAAGAGCTACACCAACGAGCTCGACACGTTGACTTTTGACCTCGTAAGTTTTTCTTAGCCATTTAACTCGTGTGTGACCAAATGCCTATTTACATTGTAGCTCATACATACTCCGTGGTGTAGGTCAACTGGACGCCATACCGCTATCAGAGGGATTTCCCTATCAATGTTATGTGTATGCGTGACCAACACCTTTGGCGCAGCAAGTGCCCGATGATATGTTTCTATGCTGTTGAGTGGCATCTACCAGATCGAGTCGCTGAACAATTTGGAAGGAGGCAACACACCCCGCCGCCTCCACATGATACATTTGTTGCACTTCATAGGTGAGCTTCCGATACAACTATAATTGTTCTTATTAAATATGAGCTAACACTAATGCAAGTTTGCTCATTTTTAATTGTAGAATTGATCAAAAGAAGTGCCCAAAAGAGAAGGATTGGGGCCTTAAACATCATAAGTGGATTGGGATGTGGAATAAGCGGGAGAAACTTGTTGACAAGGATGGCACACTTTCTAGGGATTCTGATTATGTAGTGCACCTTGCCTGGCATGAGGAACAACACCGGCTGAAGCTAAAGCCTTCTTGGACCACACAAGATTGCTTGGATTTAGGTGATGAGGATGGTGACAACGAGTACAACTCGTTGGTTAGAGAAAGCACGAGAACCAGTAGGGACTATGCGCCTGTTTTTGACCGAGTGGTATGTACATTAGTTGAAACATGAACTGTTTATTTTGAGGTCTCAAGCTTATTACTAACTTGATATTGACCTTATGTGTTTTTCAGGGCTTGGAGCTTACTCGAAGCGTCAATAAGGCCGGAGCTGCATTGTAGTATGAGGAGGGAACCGAGGAGTCTGAGACTGCTCTTAGGGGCACCATGACGGTATGTTACAACCATTCTCGAACTATACTTATTCTTAGGCTTAACGGTTAACATCATGTCACTTTTGTTGTCTCGCAGAGGTTACTGGAACGGTGTCGCCGGATGGCTGTGATGCTTGCATGCCACAGACCAAGTGCATCCGACCTCCATGCAGCTAGCCATTCTCAGCGGAGAACAACTAGGGCGGAAGGTCTTCAAAACGTGTTGTCCGAGATGATGATGAGGAGGAGGTGCAGCAGTCCGAGGATGATGAGGAGGAGGTGCATCAGTCCAAGGAGAATGAGGAGGAGGAGGAGGTGCATCAGTCCGAGGAGGAGGAGGTGCAGCAGTCCGAGGAGAATGAGGAGGAGGAGGAGGTGCAGCAGTCCGAGGAAGAGGAGGAAGAGGAGGACCAGCAGTACGAGGAGGAGGAGGCGGGGTATGACAAGATCGGCATGTCACAGATGGGAGGTGCACCTGAGCCTACTCAGCCTAGCCAGCCGATGGTCAGGAACCGGATCAAGAAGAAGTTCTTCAGTCCCGAGGGACAGTGAGTCCCACCTCCTCCTCCTCCTCGTCGCAAGCTAGCTAGCAAGAGGGGAAGGAATAAGTGAAACTTGTTGTTATGATCCTTATTACTTATTCGTAAACATGTCGTGGACTATGTTTCTTGAACCTGCTATTTTATTAGGATTTGAACTACCAATATCGTTTTTATGTCACGCTTGTTGTTCTATGAAATATCAATTGTACATTAGTAAGATTTAGGATCCTCCAGTGGTATATGAGAGGTTCATTGGGTTTTTGGCTGCTTCAGTTAGCTCGGAGACTGGAAGTATAATTTTGGACTGATGGTATTTTCCTGCTTGATGTCGTTAGCTTCATGATATTTAAGTTGTTATTCTATCACCATGAACTAGTGCCTCAGTATATCTGCTAACAAAATAACGGAGCTGCTCATTTAGCTTCCTGATATTTTTGCATTACAAATTCAGAATTGCTGGATGTTTCGCGGTACACAAGTTCACAAATGCTGTTGCAAATACTGCAGATCACCTTGTTGTATTGCCCTACAATTTATGTTTGCCAGTTGCTGCTCATTGTTCCTATGTCTGCTCTGCTTATTCTCTGTAATTTGTTTGAAACACATTGAACTGGAGCACCTGCTTATTTCTGTAGTTTGTTTGCGGATAAACACATTGAACTAGAGATAAAATCCCGGCGGTACCGCCTGGAGGCGCGCGGCGCTGCCGGACTCCAAAATCCCTGCCCGATCGAGTTTTCGGGCGGTACGATGCACTGCGATACCGCCTGGGTATCTGGCGGTACGGACTGGAGCGTGTTAGAAGCAAAATTCGGCCAAAATTCCCTGCCGGATTAGTTTCACGAGTGGTACAATTTAGTACGGTACCTCCTGACCTCCCGGTGGTAAGGCCTGAAAAAGGCGAAAGAACATAGTTAAACAATAGATAACGGACACATATAAACATAATTTTAAAATAATAGATAACCGATTAGACGACCTTGTTAAACATAGTTAAACAAGATTCCATAATAGATAACCGATTCGATGACATAGTTCACGACAGACATAACGGACTCCATGGCAAGTTGACATAACAGACACGACGACAAGTTCACGACAGACATAACCGACACGACGACAAGTTCACATAACAGACTTCATGACATAGGTAACCGCCATGGCTACATGAGCAGACTACAAATCATCTACACGAGGCCATTTTCCCTTCTTGTTGCGCTCTTTGTCTTGTGCCTCCGCCCTCTGTCGCTTCCTCGCCCTCTCCGCCTCACGAGCCTGCTTAGCAAGACGATTCTCTTCCTCCTCCTTCTTGCGTCACATCTCTTCACGGAGCTTGTTCTTCTCTTCCTCCTTCTCGCGATGCTCCATCTCATTCCAACGTCGCCTAGCATGATTTCTCTCAATTTCCATGAGAGCCTTAGTAGCCTTGTCTTGATCAAGATCTATCCATGTGTAGTAATTGCACAGAGGAGGGGGAGACTACAAAAAAAATAAAGTGTTACTCAAATGAAATAAGAACATTATTTTCAAAACAAATGAGATTGAACATACCGGTGGGTTATCATATGACAACTTGCGGGGCTTCTCAGGAGTACGGATGTAGTTGGGACACACAAAAAACCTTCTACCTCTAGTAAAGGAATGATAGTCTTGGGATTTTTTGACAATGCAAGGATCATTACACCAGCACGTAGGCGGTACCAGCCCTTCGGTATCGTGGATATGGTATGCCGTCCGTGGCCTATCCTCTTGAGGAGCGCAAGGAGGCCTACCATTGGGCTCGGAGGACGCCATACCTACAAAAATAACATAAGTGTTAGCAACAGTGTATAATAACAATTTAAATTGAAAATAAAGCAAGTATAAATTTACATGTTTACCATTATTTTTATTGTAATATTACTATACAACTACTTAATTACGACCCCCTCTTTGAACTCTTCTACCACGACTCGGAGGCATTCCTAGTAAGAAACGAGCACCACAGGCTCTTCCATGTAAACCACCACCATGAGTAGAACCGCCTCGCCCACCAGTACCACCATGAGTAGACCCGCCTCGCCCACCAGTACCACCATGAGTAGACCCGCCTCGCCCACCACTACCACCATGAGTAGACCCACCTCACCCACCACTACCACCATGAGTAGACCCGCCTCGCCCACCACTACCACCATGAGTAGAACCGCCTCGCCCACCACTATCACCATGAGTAGAACCGCCTCGCCCACCACTACCACCATGAGTAGAACCGTCTCGCCCACCGCTTGCACTTTGGTTGTCACCCTTTGCTTTCTTACATTTTTTAGAGCATTTCCTATTGTTATGACCCGCTCCATTGCACTGACCACATTGGTTGGTATCACGAGGCTCCATAAAATGTCCACTACCCCATTGTCCCATGCGGGTGGTGTATCCACCAAGTGAATCCATGTCATTTCTGAACCGCTTTGTCCTCCTTCCACCCTTGGTGTCTACCTTGAGTTCTGGATCTGACCTAATTTCAGGGCCATGATACTCAGGCCATTGTGATTGGTCTAAATAAGGCTCAAATCTTCCCATCCATGTCCTAGCCACCGTCTCCAACGTGAACTCCTTCAGCCTTACCATTTCCGGATGGTCAAGATCCACTAATCGTATGTTTGCCGTTGTTATCAAGTGCGAGCAAGGTAGGTGAATCAACGAAGGCCTCTTGCATGAGCACTCTCGTGTCTTGAGGCTAACCTTGAATGACCGACCTCCAAATTGCACACCATCTTGCGTTGTTCCTCCTAACTCATTGACTTGGTAAATCCATTCATTGTTGTTGAAACAATCCGCATTTTGCCTCTCGGACTTGCTATTCTGTAACTCCATCCACTCATCCACCTTTTCTGGATACAGTTTTTCCATATCCATCAATTTATCGGCCTCCATGGAGTGCTTCTGGAAATAAGCGCTTAGCTTATGAAAGGTATATTCCACTATTGCGGTCATGGGCAATGCACACACACCCTTAAGCATATTGTTAAAACACTCCGCCATGTTGCTTGTCATGTCACCATACCTCCTACCACCATGGTCATATGCTCGTGCCCACTTGTGCCTTTCTGCAAAGTTTCTATCCAAGAACTCTTTACCACTGGCGTTTGACGCTTCATGGAGCTTATTGTACCGGTAAGTGAACAAGCGCGCCGTGAATGCAACACAAACATCTGTTAGATCATCGGCCAATTGCTTGTTCTTGCAAGCCCGGTAGAAGTTAGCAACAAAAAGCCTCATGCACCATCGATGATGGAGCCGTGCATGCCCTGGTATCTCAATCTCCATGGCATTGAGTATACCTTTATGTCGATCAGATATGATGCATACCTCCCTATTAGGAGGAAAAATTCTAGTCCTCACAATATGCATGAACCATTCCCAGTTGTCGTTGCTCTCCGCTGACACCAAAGCAAATGCCAAAGGCAACACTCGGTCACCCCCGTCGTGTGCCATTGCAATCAACATTGAGCCTTTGTACTTCCCCGTCAAGAATGTGCCATCTATTGGTACAACAGGCCTACAATGTTGAAAGGCTTGAGCGCATTGGTTGAAAGTCCAGAAGGCACGGAGAAACACTCCATCAATTGTTCGACCAAATGGTACATGCCAGGATTTTTATATGCCATCCCTCCCAACAACCTCGGGAGACGATTGTATGCTTCCTTCCACCCACCATACAACATCTTAAATGCGGCTTGCTTGGCCTTCCATGCCTTCCCATACTTTATGGTGTACCCAAAGAAATCTTTTACAAGATCTTTTATGAGCTTCGGTTTTATGATTGGTTCATTCCGTATACTATTAATGAATTTGTATGCGATGAACAAGGAGGTTAGTTGACGGTGCTTCGTGGATAGATTTCGGCCATGCTTCTTGCATATGTGATGGGCTTCACAACTTTTTATCCTCCATCGCCCATCACGACACGGTCTTGCATGGACAGTCCATGTGCATCTTGGTTTGTCACAAACCACAGTGTAGCGCTTCTTCTCGTCGGAGTGCTTCACAATGAATGGCCTATGGTGCTTCACCGCATACTCACACAACCACATCTGCAATTCTACAAAGTCTGGAAATTTCAGACCTTTCTTTATGCGAGACTTGTTGTCATCATCATCTTGGGTTGTGCTCGGCATCGCTTCAAGAACTTTAGTCTTGCTGCCGTCAACTATAGCCTTATCCGATAGCGTGAGATCACGAAAAAATGGTACTCGATGATCTCTCCCAACCACTTTTAAGAAGGCTTGGGCCTCCCTCTCTGTGAACCCATCTTCATCCAATTCCTCCGGGCCCTCATCATCCGAGTCAATGGCACATGAACGCCGATAGAAGATGTCACGGTCCATGCCATCTTTTTCTACGTGTGCCTCCATGTCACCAATATATGTGTCATGGTACTCGTTCTCCCGCTCCGAGGCATCGTCATCCATATCTTCATAATCCAGGCCAAAGCCATAACTATGGTCTGCATTGACATAATCTTCTTGCTCACTAACATCCATCTCAACATCAATTTGCTGGCTAAATGGAGGTTGGCTCATATCATTCATCTCCACCGGATCATCATGTGTTACATTTCGAGTGGGGGTCATAGCATCATGTGGGGAGGGACACTTGTTCAAGTCAATATGCAACCGATCAACTTCGACCTTTGTAGCAAATAACTCAAGAGACTTGTCTTGCGATGCGGCTACCATCTCCTGATATGCCTCCCAATCCACCTCGCACTTGATAGGCATTTTCTTCATTCGAGTTCTATTTCCTGACCCAACATCATACCTTCCCTCTAGTTCAACCATATCCCTTGAATCCATCCATTTTAAAACTTCTCTTACTCTTGCCACAACCTCGACATAGGTCGGACTAGTCACAAACACCATCACTTCCTCATTGTTATCAACATAGTCCGCATTATTACTAAAAAAGGCTTCCTTCTCCATATAATGGACATTCACAACTCTTGGCATCTATAAATAATTTACAACAAACATAAAACATCATATAGTCATGTAATATCAAAGCCACACTAAGCATTTATAGATAATGAAATGGCATGTGTTCTACATACTACCTCAAATCCTAGGTCTAACCCTAGATCTAACCCTAATTTCTTACCTAGAAATTGCATGTATGTGTCTAACACAAATACTTCATACACAACACAAACATCATATAACCCATAGTAATCTAATTAGAACAATAGATTGAGAGAAAGTCCACAAATCTAGGATTTACGAAGGGTAGGGATAATGCCAAACAAGCACAAATTTTAACCAAGAAATTGCTAGAGGTGGGAGAGATTACCTCAAAGGATGCAACTAGGGCCGATTCCACGGACAAATCCCTCCGATTTGGAGGGATTTGAGAAGGGATTGAGTGGGGGTGAGAGAGGGGGCAGAGGATAGCAGATCTGGTCGAGAGGAGGAAGAATAGTGCGACGATGGGCGGCCCACTCGCGGGGTGGCTTGACTTAACCCTTTGAACGTTACCTCCAAAAGTCCTGGAGGTAAGGTTGGGCACCATACCTCCATGGTCCCCGGCGGTAAGGTCTGAGGGATACCTCCACAGGCCCTGGCGGTATCGCCACATCAGCACAAACTTCGGCTTGGTTCGGCTGCCATTGACCAGGAGGGCTACCTCCATTGACTACGGCGGTATCCTATGGAATCCTACCTCCATAGTGTCTGGCGGTAGCGAAAAGGGTTAGATCTGACTAAATTTCAAAAACGAATTCATTTTGCGTTAAACTTTCGTCTTTGGGTCAGATTTGTCTAACTGGCCAGCAAGGTACAGTCACCCGCGGTGAGGCTGCTGAGCGAGACAGCACCTCACGCGAGCGCAGGGATTAATGGCTCCCCTTGTGTGGGACGCAGCTTCGGTGCCTTACCTAACTAAGTTTTTCAGCGCCTTACCCCCATATCCACCATCCAATCTAGATCGGACGGCCAAAAACGACTCTACGCAAAATATGCTAGCTCTCACATCAAATATTTTTTAATCACAAACCGTATGTCCAAATGGATTGAAACTTTCTCAGATTAAATCTTTGAATGAAATCTACGTACTGTAATTTTTTCAATTTTTTCCGGAAAGTTTGAATTTCATGTTCAAATTTCGGGCGTTCTTATCCATTCGATCTAGATTGGACGGTGGATGTGGGGGTAAGGCGCTGTGAGCCTTAGCTTCAGTAAGACACTGAAGCTGCCTCCCCCTGTGTGATGCGTCTAATCATTTCTTATCCTTGTGGAGCGGGCAACCGGGGGGCCGCTTGATCAGTGGCCAAATCATATCGCTACCAACTGGCCGCCTCCCAGGATTAAAATCCCATCTCAACTGGTCACAGAATAAAGATCCACGAGGCTCTCGTGCTAGGTCGAGTCCATGTCCAAAGTTGCAAACTTTTCCGTGATGACTTGTGCGTGTACTAGTACTACGCCGCTGATCGATCCGACTCGACTTCCCGACACAAAACGCCCTGGAGAACGATGGAGTATTCCCGCGTATTTTTGCGTGCTGATTTCGGTTAGAAAAAAGAAACAATTTTCCTATGGGTTCAGGGAGAACAGCTCGAGAGTCAAGACCAGTACTACAAGAAGCAAGCTGAGGTATGCGTCACCTCCCTCACCCTCCTCTACATAAAAGGAGGAGGAGGAAATGGGGTTCATATCAGCAAGTGCCTTTTCTTTTCCTTTATGGCGAAAATTCTCTCGCGCTGATTCATCACCAACTTGCATGTTAAGAAACCAACCACCATGTGCTACGTGCATAGAACCAACGTAAAGCCCGAGTGTACTCGTCTGCTAAAACCGTACTGTCAGGGTCACATGCAACTACCTGAACAAACCCGCTCATATATATATTTTTCATGGAAAAGGATTGAGTTAGTCAGATAGAAAAATCAAGACGTTTTGGCGGTTCAAATTGAACTGACAAAGCGTTTTATATTTCATTTTTTTCTTAAATTGGAAAAAATAAGCTAAGATAAAACAGCATCTCAGCGTATTGTCTGAACCGGCACATCACACGTACACGCAGGGCACCACGGGTTACCGGCAACCTGATTATCGATTGGCCGTGCCTGAATTTGGGCAATGGATGCATGTTGAGAAAGTTCTTTGGCAGAAAACATTTAGATACTGGAAATTTTTATGCAAGATCCAAAAGAAAATTAAAGGGTGTGGGTAATTCTCACTCGGCTAAGAATTAGATTAATTATCAGTCGTTGATGTCATCCCATAGTTTTGTATTATATGGATAATTTGCATGTGAATTTTTTGTATTAAATTATACGTTTTTATAATACCACCACTTTTTTTAGTCAACTCACTTGCGGTTTTAAAATCCCTCAAACTTAAACTTAAAAAATCTTACCCAACTTGCAACTAAAGAAACAAAAAATCTTAATTACAACTTCACTTAAAACTCATATGATGCACAGATGACGATGTAGATCCGTTAGTTTTGGACTTGACCGAGCACAAAGTTAATTCTTAGCTAGCTGACAATTAGCAATCCAATTTTTTTTTTGAAAAAGATATTGTTCAACAACAAAGTAGCTAAGGCAAACGACGACTACTAGCTGGCACATTTGACCGCCCCACCCTTGAGCTAGCATCAACATTTGAGCGTGCCGCGTGCGCCACCATGTGTGTGGTTGTCGTTTCCTCTGACTAGGTTGCCTCTCCGAGAGTGAAACCGCAAATCATCAAGCTAACCAAGACGAGATCTCACAGCCGGCGAACTATACAATTCTGTAGATTATTTTCGCGACTAGTCCGGATACCGTGGCAATTGCTGACGACCGATGTTTATCCTACGGTTCTGTGAACGCGAGATGCATCCGTGGACCAATCACCGGTCCTGATGGCGATACCCATCGGCTACGCCAGCATGCATGCTTGGTTTAATTTTACGACTAGTATTCGGCGTCGTTAACGTTGGGGATAGAGGTCGGATCGATGGAGAGGGACAGCGACTCCTCTCGTGGAACGACGCCGGAATCGGCCGAGAGCGACGGCCGATCGGCCGGTGGGACATTATATTCACTTATTTATGTCTGAAACGAAATTCTCATATAGTACTACATGTGGACGCTTCAGTGAATTACCGACAAGCCTCCGTTGATTTAATAGGAGCAGCTGTTACTGATTACTGAGTTCATCCTGTCAAAATTAGAATGCTGCACAACTCATTTTCAAGTTTCCAATTTAAAACTGAAGAAAATATTGGCAGTCAAAGTTCGGCTAAAATCATGTCGTTTTCTCGTGAAGCGAAGGGGTACATTGCGGAAAGGGACATGGACTTGCAAAATTTGGGACAGAAAAAAAGAACAAAGAACCAGTGACGAGCCTAAATTAACATGTGTACATACAGATAAAATACTTTTTTTCCAGTAGAATTTTCTTTTTGACCTGTATAAAGCATGAGAAGACTGAAAGAAAATTGCAGTCAGAAGACACATCCTGCTGCTGGGAATTTTGTCCACCAAACATCACTAGCTGCCAGGGAAGGGAGAACGGTCGCGGTCACGTACGTTGTGGTCATCGCCTAGCCAGTCATCCACCAGAAACTGGATTGGGTTACTCTCATCGACGTACGCACGTTTGTTTTCACTGATACGTGTGGACATGATGAAATTACTCGTACGAAAGGATAACAAGGCAAATATATTTTTCCCTCTCTTTTTTCTGAACTTAAAGCAGATTTCAGGTTTGTTGGTACAGTTTTTTTAAGTTAGAATACTGTCATGAACGTTTTGATAATCTTGATTGCTATAGAGCGTGTTCAACAGTCCACTGGAAAGGGTTACAATCAGATGGGGGCTGGTGCAACAGAACGGAGAAGTAGACATTCATCTGCTGATTTGAATTCTGATGGGAACGGCGCAACAACCGACCGAATCCACCTTGCAGCGATGCCATGCATTATGCATATGTACTTTCATGTGGTTTGCCTCTTCTGTTCAACAGCGACATGGCTGGGAGGAATAATCGAATGGATGTTTCAAGAAGGAAAACTATTTATCATAGTATGCAGAATCGTGGTGCAACTCATGACAACTTTTGCTCAATAAGCAACAGACATTATTTTCCAGTATAATAAACTAAAGCAACAGCGAAGCAAGTCAACATACCACAACTCTACATGCCTAACATTGCAACAAGATCATGCCATAAGATTAAAAATATCCATGTCAAAGAAAGAATTGTATAACAATAGATATTCATACCATGCAGCAGAAGGGTAGAAGAACTTAACAGGGCTGATTCTGCGTACGTTCCATTTACTAAATTACAACAGCCAAAATCAGCAAGCAAGATGACACGACAACAGAAATCAATCAATTCCGTTACTGGGCTTAGTTAGTTCCCCGCAACACCCTCTGCTCCAGCTGGTCCTTTGCCCATCCAGAACTTGTAAGCATAAAGGGAGGACACGACTAGGACGCCGAGGACAATGTAGGCGATCATCGTTGGGCCAATTTTAGTAGGGCTCTTCTTCTGCTTGCTCTGTGCCAGCAGTGCTCTAGGCTTGATCTTCGCCATGGTTCACTTCTGAGAAAGCCAAGGAAAAGACTGGAATCAGCATAAGGAAGTTGTATACAGCACTGTTACTATGATTTTGCTGAATCATTGTATAAACCTCAAAAGGAACTTTCAGGTGCAGTTCCGAACAGCCAGATTTTTAAGATCAATCAGTAATAATGCAGACATCAGGTTGTACAAATATACAAGTCACTACTGTACTGTTAAAATATGTACTACTAACCACAAGTTTTAAAAATTATTGAACTGATTTCTGTTGTTTCTGGTCTATCAAACCAATGGATAAAGTAGATCCACGTATCAAACAAGCAAAATTCATTGTGTACAGTTAAACAAGCAGAATTCATAATTCATGGCAGTAGACCCACTGGTTATATGGTTCACTAGGGAGTGGAATTCTTGAAATGGGCAGTACCAATACAAAGCTTATACACCCAATGTCAGAACATTGATAAACTACACGAAATGATGTTTTCAGATCGATCAATTTCAGGTGCCACCAGCGGCTCAGAATCATAGTTATTCAAGGAACCAGGGGTCATTGTCATTATTCCATACCTCAAATCCGAAGCCATGCGTACGTTTTGCAGTTGAGGGACAGAGCTCCTAAAATACTGGCCCAAATTGAGGAGTTGATCTATCCTTGTCTGGAGCTTCGTTGACACAGGCGACTGCACCCTAGACGGAAAAGAGAGGGATCTACCGTGGACAATGGAGGAAGGCCGTGATCTCGTAACAATTCAAGATCCGCAATTGCAGAACCAAAATTGCTTGGTACTGCCCATTATAAGCGTATGAACAGCCAAGTTTGTAAGATCTACCGCGGACACAAGCGACTGCACCCTAGACGGAAAAGCAGGATCTACCGCGGACAGAGGAGAAATCCCGTGATCCCGAATCAATTCGAGATCCACAAGTGCAGAACAGAAATCACTTGGTAGCTAGTGGCAGGACGAATCAGTGGCAGGGAAGTGCGGGGATCGGGAATTACCTTGGCTGATCTGCGGCTGAATTCCGCTCGAGGGAGTTGTTCAGATCCCGCTGGGAGACGGAGCTGGCGTCAGAGCGATCCGGAGAGCGGAGTCCAGGCGAAGATGACGAGGATGCAACATGCAAGGCTGTGCCGCGTCGTCTTTTGAAGGGGGAGAAGGAAGCATCTCTAGACTGACTCTATATAAAGGCACAAACTTAACAGGAAAATTAGATCTAAACCGTCCATCTAGCCACATCGCATGGTCCAAATCATCTGTTCTCCCCTCCTAAAATCACGCGATTCCTCGCGAACGACCCCTACCCCGCATCTCTCCATGGTGCGCTGGCCGACCGGCCGCCCACCCGCGCTAGCTACCGGCCTTCACCAGAAGTTCTTCTCTCGCTGCATCCCAGCAGCGGTGTTGCATCCCCAGTCCCAGAAGGCCCTCCCCACCAGCGCCACCGCGTCCCTTCGGCGTGCCGCCGGCAGCCTCCGCGACGTTGGCATCCTATCGTCGCCTGGTCGTCGACTCCTGCGCCGCCTCCCCACGTGCCTGCCGGTAGCCTCCCTGCACTCTACTCCGGCCTCGCCACGCGCTCCGCCCACAGCGACGCAATCTCACCTCACACAGGTTCGGCGACGCGCTCTCTTTGGCGGCTTCCATTCAGGTCCAGCCCTGAAGCATCTGCCGCGGGAGAAGGGTGCAGGTAGCCACCAGTCGGGATCCAGCAGGACATCCACGGCATGGGCATTGTGTGCGTCGCCTCGGCATCGACCAAACTAACTTCTACTGCCAGAACCGTATAGATAACAGTAACACCATCTCCATCAAGGACGCGGTCTCCTCTTCTTGCTGGCCCTTCTTTCTTGATCAATTCTTTAATTGCATTTATATGAGATGCACTGTGTTTGATCGGCGCGGTTGCGATTCTTGTGTTCAAACTATTGTAGATTTATGAGATCAGGAAACTGGTGGAGGAGGGAAGGTCAAGTATATTGGGTTATTCGAGGTGAGTCCCGACACACATCATCCGTGCTCACGCCGTGCAGATGGAGTGGTCTTTGTGGGCTCGCAACGTCTGGCCCGAGAGTGTGCCTCGCTGTACCTGTACGTGAATTCAGCTTACTAATTTTAATTGTTTGGTTCTATAATCGACAGTCCTTATTGATTGATCATGTCAATAAATTGTTTCATGTGTTCCATGGATCTTAGAGAATTGGGGATTTCAGTTGTTCCTTACAGCCCAATTGCCCATTGGTTTTTGATGGAAGAGGGGTGATAGAACAAGTGTGTGCTGATTCTAATCTGGTACAGATACAATCAGCTGTTATCCAAATTTCTGCAGCAGTCAGTTCTTTTCAGCTACTTACGCCTGAATCCTTATGTTTGTTTCTTGTAAAGGCATCAACGATTTTTTGGTAGAAAATCTGGAGAAGAACAAGCTTCTTGTCAGAACTGTCCAAGACACATGAACCACCTCTGCTCAGATAGCTTTAGCTTGATTCTGTATCAAGGCGATGATATGATTCTGAGACCAGGTTATTGTTGTAATCCCTTTCCATGTCATTGGTAGCATATAGTGTTAAACATGTATTTTAATTGTATTGAGTTCACAGTTCACGCGATAGGCGAAAAACTGAAGATGGTCTTTTTTGCATCATTGCATGTGGTTCCTAATAAAAGTGAAATGCTTAGTTTAAGAAATCTCAGTGAACTATAGGAGAAACAATCTCAAAAAAATGAGAGGAGATACCAAGGAAGATATTTCAGTTGCAATGTACCTTAAGCAGAGAAACAAGGTCGAAGAATATCATGAGAATATGAACACCCTTTCTGAGATCCGGTCTTTTGCTCTATGGCTTGTGCAATTGTGTTAGTTTTACTGGCATTTGTTAGGAATAAGCACTCCAACACTGACACGGTATTGTGCGGACAGCCGTATACGTGTGGTATACGTATGTGTGTCCGATGTTGTAGTCCGGGTAGGATTAGATTTATAAACCTAGTCGGTTGCATCAAGGGCATAGCATAGCCTTTAAATACCCGTGTAAGCCCCTGTAAACAACAAAAACCGAGACAGAAGAAATAAAGAAAGATTATACGAGGTGCGATACGCACCTCTGGCATATCGTGATTCCTGTGTTGTGTCTACGTGAGCTAGCTCCTGCAATGATCGATTGATCAAGCTAGTTGTGAGCCTGCTTAGCCACTTACGCGGATACGTACGTCGTCTCGGCGAGTTGGTTCTTGTGCGTTTCGCCGGAGTTGATCGAGGAGTTTCGCTAGTACGCGCGTCGCCGGAAAGTACTCGGCTGATCGCAGCGTGCGTGTCGGGCCAATTCCAACAATTGGTATCAGAGCTTGAGGTTCGTCGTCCGTGATTTTCTGAAAGTACTAGAAGATTATGGCGATGGTCAAGGTTGGCGAGAACTCGGGATCGGCATCGGTGATGGAGACGGTGGGGGCGGCTTTGTATCCGCGCCTAGATCGCAAGGACTACGGGCTTTGGGCCGTCAACATGGAGGTGGCCATGGAAGCTCAGGAGATTTGGGAAGCCATCAATCCAGGCGGTGGTGAGTACGCCAAGGGAGGCGCGAAGTACCGGAATGATCGCCAAGCTCTAACGGCGCTCTATTCCGTCGTACCGAAGGACGTGTTACAACACCTTGTCGGAAAGAAATCGGCAAAGGATGCTTGGGAGACGATCGAGATCTTGCACCAAGGTCATGCCCGCGTGAAGGAAGCGCATCTTCAAAGTTTGACAAAAAGCTATGAAGATCTGAAGATGGAGGAAAGCGAGACGGTTGATCAGTTTGCCGCCCGTTTCGTCACCCTCATCAATGGAATCAGGGGATATGGCAAGAAATTGGATGAGGTCAAAAACGTCAGAAGATTCTTGCGTGCCGCACCGGCACGCTATATGCAGATCGTTACATCGATTGAACAATGTCTCGACCTGAATACACTGACGGTTGAGGATCTCGTCGGAAGGTTCAAGGCCCATGACGAGAGAATCCGGCTTAGCTTTGGCGACCCGGAAGAGAGTGAGCACTTGATGCTCACGAAGCAGCAGTGGATGACTCTTTCAAAAGAAGCGCAAGGAGGATCCACGAGCGGCGGTAAGAAGAAGGAGAAGGAACGCTCAGCGAGAAAGTACGTCGCAGAGCAGGAGGATGATGATGAAGCTCCGCCACGGAGGAAGTTTGACATAAAGAAAATAAGGTGTCATAACTGCGGCAAGCTTGGTCACTTCAAGTCTGATTGCCGAGAACCACCGAAGGAGAGGGCTCTCATGGCCCAGAATGGAGATGATGGACCCATGATGATGATGCTCGAGGAGTGTGAGCATGACACGGAGGAGTTAGCTCTTCCGACGCCAACTATGGAGATTGTGAAGCTCGTAGAAGAGAAGGTTTACCTTCATGACAAGCGGGGAACAAAGACGGGTGACAACGTCTGGTGCCTCGACACGGGCGCTAGCAATCACATGACTGGCGACATGGACCTATTCTCCAAAGTAAATCTCTCGGTGGGAGGCACCGTTCGCTTTGGTGACGGGGCGGCGGTCAGCATCGCAGGACGAGGCAATGTCCTACTTGAGTTGCAAAGCGGTCATAAGGTACTCACTAGTGTGTACTATGTTCCCAAGTTGGAGAGAAATATTATCAGTCTTGGACAGCTCACAGAGTGTGGATACAAGATTGTGCTCGAGGAGAACTATCTATGGGGATATGATCGTCAAAGGCAGCTTATCATGAAGGTGGAGAGATCGAAGAATAGACTCTACTACCTTGACTTGGATCGGGTGGATCCAATATGCGATGGATTTCTAGTAGAGGAGCAACGGAGTGCCCCGTTCCCACTTGAATCCATGCATGTCACGCAAGACATAATTTGCGAGAAAGAAAAATCGGGTCAACCGAATGGTAGCCTAGCAAGCAGCAGGCCACCATGGCCAGAAGGAGGCGGACGGAAAGAAAGTAGCTCGCCAGAAGAAGGTCCAGTAAAAGATCTAGTAAAAAGGAAGATACGGTATATCTGTTCAGAGCTACTAAATATAGTTGTAGCGAGCATTATTGAGAACAGGTCGGCTCGGCCAGAAGGACCAACGAGCCTAGTAAGCAGGCCAAGCAGCGTGTGCACCATGAGGCCAGAAGAACATGTTGTGAGGCTAGAAGGAAGTTGGCAGCCAGGAGGGGCTCCATCGAGAGATCCAGGAAAAAGAGGACTCAGTGACCTAGGAAGCAGTAGTTCTCTGATGGGTTTGAAAAACAAGAACAGCCCAGCAAAACCGAGTGTACCTGACGGGATGGAAGCATACGTCCCAGCAAGGAAAAATCAGCCACGTTATGCATGTCTTGAGCTAATTGATGTAGCTCTACGTGACACTAGAGTTGCATCATGGCGTGAAAATCAAGTACCTAGTTTGGCTGGAGTAGAAAGCCACATGACAAAAGAAATGTCAGTTTTGGCTGGTGCATCTACTTTGCCAACACCAGGAAATTTAGAAGCTAAAGAGACACGCGCCACGTCGAGCGCAGAACAGTACTGTTAAGGTTCATGCACTAGCCACTTGAACCAAAAGTCCGAACTGATAGAAATGGCTAGTAAAATCCACTTATACACTTCAACACCCCCTCTCACGTGTGACGGGAGACGAGAAGACAAGTCAACACGTGTAGAGAGGCAAAGAGGCAGCGGGAGGCCGGGCGCGGCAGGAGGCTGCGGAGAATTTAGAATAAATTGTGAAAGCCAGGATTTGAACTCGAGACCTGGGGCTCTGATACCATGTTAAGGTTCATGCACTAGCCACTTGAACCAAAAGTCCGAACTGATGGAAAGGGCTAGTACAATCTACTTATACACTTCAACACCCCCTCTCACGTGTGACGGGAGACGAGAAGACAAGTCAACATGTGTAGAGAGGCAAAGAGGCAGCGGGAGGCCGGAGCTCGCCAGAGGCGAGGAAGAGGCAGCGGCGGCGGCCGGGCACATCGGCAGGAGACCGAGGCGGGCGGCGGCGGCTGCGAGAGCGGCAGGAGGCTGCGGAGAATTTTAGAATAAATTGTGAAAGCCAGGATTTGAACTCGAGACCTGGAGCTCTGATACCATGTTAAGGTTCATGCACTAGCCACTTGAACCAAAAGTCCGAACTAATGGAAATGGCTAGTACAATCCACTTATACACTTCAACAAGTACTTCGTCCATGCTCCGATAGCACTGGAGACAAGGCAAGTACAATCGATGAGAGCATATATGCGACGTGCGTTGGACTGCTATCTGAAGAAGGTGCTTCGGATGATAAATTCGGTGAAGTTGAAGAACGAAAAGCAATGTTCGTTCAACGAAGAACCGGTGAAGACCAAAGACGTGGACAAGAAAAACAATCAGTGTCAAGCCATGGAGAAGCCGGCGAAAGTAAAGACGGTGACATGGATGCTACAAGGAGCGACAAAAGCAATATCGACGATGAAGACCAAATCGGCGAAAGCAGTGCCGAGGGTAACACCTACGCGAAGCAAGTGGCGTATTTGGGACCCAGGTCGAAATGAAGCGGTCGTGCTTAGGGGGGTGATTGTTAGGAATAAGCACTCCAACACTGACACGGTATTGTGCGGACAGCCGTATACGTGTGGTATACGTATGTGTGTCCGATGTTGTAGTCCGGGTAGGATTAGATTTATAAACCTAGTCGGTTGCATCAAGGCATAGCATAGCCTTTAAATACCCGTGTAAGCCCCTGTAAACAACAAAAACCGAGACAGAAGAAATAAAGAAAGATTATACGAGGTGCGATACGCACCTCTGGCATATCGTGATTCCTGTGTTGTGTCTACGTGAGCTAGCTCCTGCAAGGATCGATTGATCAAGCTAGTTGTGAGCCTGCTTAGCTACTTACGCGGATACGTACGTCGTCTCGGCGAGTTGGTTCTTGTGCGTTTCGCCGGAGTTGATCGAGGAGTTTCGCTAGTACGCGCGTCGCCGGAAAGTACTCGGCTGATCGCAGCGTGCGTGTCGGGCCAATTCCAACAGCATTAAACTGAACTGTAAACTGTACACCCTGTTTTATCATGCTTGCTGTGTTTTTACTTGGGATGTCAGCGCTAATATATTTGTATCTTTCCTATTTATTCCTTTCAAAAAATGCATTGGATAATATAGGAGGGATTGGCAAAATAGGATCAGCATCTTTTCAAATTTTCCATTGGGTCACATACATGAGATTGGCAAAATAGGATGATCATTGCAATATCTTTGTTGAACATGCTGGGATGGATTGCCGAAGGTTTAAGGGGTTCTTAGTTCTTAGAGAATTTACCTGTATGAGAATTGTACCATCTTTTTTTAGTGGAAGTTTTAGAATTTGAATGTCCAATATTTTTTTATTCATGCTAAGGAGACCTCGAATTGTAATATTGCCACTAACATTACATACTCTATTTTGTATTTGCATGCATTTCACATAAATTTATGTCTATTGATTAAGACGTGTGTTACACGTGCATACTTACTAGTCTTGGAAGGGGAGACAGACAGGAGAGAGCGTGGCTGGCGCTGGCGCGCGGGGAGTTCCGCGACGGAGGCAAGGACAATTCGGGAAGAAAGGCAGAAAAGTCGAGGAGGAATAGTTTACGGTCAGCTGTGCCGACTGCCGACCGTTGATTCCGACGGCTCTCGTCTCCATCGGACCACACATACCGGTGATATGTTTCTGCATGGTGATCTTCATGGTTTTACTTCCATCTCAAATCATACAGTGGTATGGACTATTATCTTGCGGTTTATCTCACGGTCTCTCAAATCATTACTAGGAAAATAGATATTCGTGGCGTATCTGTTTTTGCTATCCGTGGCACACTATCTATGCGTCACATGTACTAAGTTAAGTTACTCGCAGCGTACCAAGGTGTTTAGTAAATAGGCACCAACATAGTCTTAATGTATTTACAAAGGTGTTTAGTACATATCCCGCCCGTTTCAAAATATAAGATGTTTTAAGTTTGTAAAGCAAATGTATTTAGACATCTTTTAGTGTGTCTATTTAAATGAACCTACACACTAAAAAATGCCTAGATACATTTGCTTCATAAACTAAAACATCTTATATTTTGAAACAGAGGGAGTAGTTACTAACATGGTGATGTGTAGTTATCTAAGTATTGACCAAATAGTTATTGTTGTGATAACGATGTAGTTATCAAGACACTGAGTGAAAAGTTACCACGCATTGTGATGATGTGACTACTATGGTATTAAGTGAAAAGTTGCCACACACACCTTGGTTAATAATACCATGGTATGTTGAGTAACTAGTCACTACACGATGCTGATGTATTTATCAAGATGTTGATATGAACTCTAAAATTCAGTGATACACCCAATATATGTGATTTTTGAAGTCGATAATAATGGTTGAATAACACGGTCATACATTACTGGGGTGATAACTCATGAGCTAAAAAATAGTCAAAATATTTCAAGTGACTAACTCTTTTTGTTGGTAACTTTAATTTTATGTTCGGTTGATAAATCATGTACCAAGGGTTGGTAAATTTTAGCCCAAAAAAAGTCGTCAAAATATAGCAAAGTGCCAGCTAGTTTTGGAGATATCGTTCAAGACCAATTTATTGGTGAAAATGAATCATATAGTTATGAGGGTGGCTGGGTTGGTCAACTGGTAATGACGTAGGTACCAAATTATTGGGTGGAAAGTTATCATTATTGTGATTACGTGGTTATCAAGGTGTCGTGTGCAAGGTTTTTAGTATCGGAATACTAGGTAGTATCATTTTCTTGTCAGTAGTATCGTATCATAGTATCACGATACTATGGGATTTTTATTTTTAATAAAATATATGTATATATATATATTAATAATATACCTAAAAGTATAGATAAGTTTAATTTTTAATTTGAATTTTAAGTATATTGTATGTCTTTCATAGAGTCTAATCATGCAAACGATGCATTTATATAATATAAATATGGGCCAACTCATCCAAATAATATAAACATAACTAATTATGAACCATATGCTTGAAAACTAATACACACAACTGGCTAGTTGACTCCTTTCTCGATCGAAAAACTCCTTTTTCCACCAACCTCAACCAAACTAATGGACTCATTGTATTTTTTAGGTATTTAATTAGCCTTAATACTACAAAACCATCTTTAATTTTGAGCTTTCCATGCCATCATATTCATATTTTTAGCATAGGAGTGGGATCGTATGGTATCGTTTTTGTATCGAGATACTAAAGATACCACAATACGTATCGGGATACGAGTAAGATACTATCAGATTAAGATACAATCACGATACGTATCGGTTGGCTGTGGTAGTATCATAATATCGTAAGATACTACGATACGTATCAAGATACTGACAACCATGGTCTCGTGTGTGATGATGTCGATACCAAGCACTGTCAAAAAATCGGCCGATATGCCGATTAATCATGAATCTTTGGGTGAGCGATAAGATTACACCTTATCGGTCTGATTTATGGCCTAGGCCGATATACCGGTCTGATAGCCGATATTTCGTCCGAAATATCCCGAATTTTGTCACTTATCGTGATTTGGCAGCCGATTTGTCAATCCGAGAGATGTATTTTCGGCCAATAGTCTTGTAGAAATGTACATTAGCTCAAATTTTACCATATTTGTTGATTCAAATGCAAGGAATCAAGGTAACACTTTTGTCCAATACCCGAATATTGTTTTTGCATAGCATATTTTGAACTTTTAGTGCCAAAACTTTGGATTTATAAAAAAACTACCCGATAAATGGTCGATCGATAAAATCGATTAATCGACCGATAAGCGATTAATCTTAAATTTCAGGCTAGCCGAGAAGTTAACGATAAACGATTTCTTGAACATTGATACCAAGTTTTTTAGTACAATTACCATAGTGGTGTTTATGGAGTTACCAATGTGCTTGAGTGGTGTCAGGTGTGATGAAGTAGATACCATGTCTTTTGAGTAAAATTATCATCATGGTGATTATGTACTTACCAAGGTTCTTGAGTGTTATAAATATAGTACCATGGTGTTTAGTTAATAGTTATGAGCTTTAAAATAGTCGAAAAAAATCTCAAATAAATTAAGTTTTGGGGGTTGGTAGCTTCTTACATTATCCATTGATAACTAATCGTATAGAGTGTTGGTAGATTTTTAGCCTGAACAAAACTTGTCAGAACATATTTACATGGGGTATAGTTTTGAAGATCTTGTGGACACCGATTTACGGTGATAATGAATCTTAAATTAGAGTTTTTATTTGAGATAAAAAGCATTTGACTATTCAGAATATAAAATATTCTGGATGCTGCCAGCAATTTTGCCTCGTAGTGCATTCATAAAATTTTGTCCATAAATGACTCACGCGATAGTCTAAAAAATACTTAAAATGGATTTTTGCTCCAAAATGATATCTCGGTAGCTCCTAGAAATCGGCCACTAGATAGGGGCCCCACGGAGGGTTTGTTGTGGGGGTATTGACACGGGTGTCTTACAAGTCTAAGGAGAGGGCGGCGTATTGGATGCGGGAGGAGGCGTGGTATGATGAACTCGATGGCGGCCAAAGTTGTGGTTGCTGGCGGCTCACAACTTGTAGCAAACGAGCGAGGAGGCGATGTGTAGCATGCTTGAATGGGAGAAGAAGAGGAGGCGCAACCTCAAGAGTCAGGGCGGCTGGAGCATGGCGGGGTGGTCGAGCATGTGCCAAAGATAGGCAAGGCTAGAGAGGTGGATGTGCGTGCAGGACTTTGGTTCCTATCTTGGAGAGTATGCATGGGGTAGAGAGGGCAGGGACCGGCAAGGACCGCCGGAATAGGAGAGAGAGGAAGAACTAAGAGGAGGGAGAGGAAGCACGGGGATGTTGCGAGCATCGTCTGTAGGACAGTGAGATATTATAATAAAGAGGTGTTCTCATAAATTAAAATGGGTTAAAAAAAATCTAAAGGATTTGGAATTTTTTTGTGGGAGAGGTTCAAGAAAACATTATTATTTTGTTTGGATGTAAAAAAGAAAGACATAGATGGGCTTCATAAAACCTAGGAAGAATTTTAGCAAAAATAAAACAAGATATAGAAAATATTTTTTATGGTAAAAAATATGCAAAAAGAGGACGCATGATGTCATGAAGATAGAAAACGAAAACAACAACCAAATATGATTTGGTATTAACCTGGGATGTTACAACATGCCACCCTGTAGAGGAACTACGTCTTGAAAGATGATCAAAAGGTTTAGTAGAGGAAAAACGATAGATGTAAAGGTCTTGAAAATAAACTCACTTGTAACTTTGACAGAAATGAGTAACGTCACACATTGATCCACAAGTTTTATGTAACAAGATGAAATAATAAGAGTAGTCAGTATGGGGAAAATCCACCCCGCATCGAATATAGTAACTCAGTACATGAATAGTAAAAAGCATAACCTAACTCTCGAAATTCAGATTGAAAAACTTGGAGCATAATGAGTCACAGAATGCGCTTCTACGGACTTGTAGTAGATGAGAATGTCATCTTCTTCAAAGTCACAAACTAGCGGAAATGACATAAAGGGTGACCATAAAAACATATGAGACGAAGGTTATACATCGAAGAAGGAAGAACAGCAACCTAGAGGTACAAAGGAAACTCAACCTCGAGAAACCTAGACTTAAAGAAGGGAAGAGAACAGACTCAAGAAACGCGAAGGTAAGATAAATAAATAGAATAGATGTAAGAAATAAATATAGGAGCTAATCATGCCTATTCAACATATTTTTAGTTAAATAATTTGGCGATTAGACTCAACATCGTCCGTTAACGAGGTTATTCACATAGGTAGAGCGAACTGCATGTCTAAAAATTATACTACCCCCACTCTGAAATGTAAACCTTTTTAAAGAGCTAAATTAGATCTCTAAAAAGGCTTACATTTCGGGACGGAGATAATAGCTCTTATGATGTTCCCCATGATAAGTCATGTATGTCAATGGACAAAGAAGAAAACGAGATAGAGAGTGATATTTACTACCCAAATTAAATTATTCTACCGGGTTGTTTGATTTTAGGGTAAAATTTTGGTTATGCTACTACTCAAATTTGATTATTTCATTTCATTTTTATTATTATTTCCCTTCCATAGCAACACACGAGTATATATACTATAATAATAATAAAAGAACGATGGTTTGCTGAAGCAGTATTTGTCTCTACTGGTACAATGCATGAACACTTTACTAGCTTTTGAACGGGAGTTGCTTCCTGACAAGAGAGTTTCATCCACGCCAAGAAGAATAAATTTCAAATCATCAGAATCTTCATAAGCTATTTTTGTTAAATAAAAGTAACCCGTAGCAACGTACGGGTATTGTGCTAGTTTACAATAAGGTTTGCACTTAACATTTTCAACTGTTCAAATCATATGTACATTCTACATCGTGCATAGACTAGGTTGGTACATATTTATAATTAAAGCAATTATTTGATAAACATGTGTAATATTTTCATTGCTTTGTGGCAATCTCGCACAGATATTCAACTAATTTAGTGCAAATTAGTAACATTTACACTCCCCGTGCCCAATTTCCACCTTCCTCCAAAATATAAAGGGAAACACGTCGATTCCGAAACTGACTGACCCTATGCTCGTCTAGTCGTCTGTCACTTCTTGATCAAGTCGGCGGTGAAGGTGACGCCGGTGGACGGCAGCCAAGCGAGGCCGTCGATGAACCGCCGCACGGTGAAGCGGCTGGCCCATTTCGGGTCCATGATGACGTGGTACCCTGGCCACTTCACCCTGCCGGCGACCCCGGCGCCGGGGCCGAAGTTCCTGTACTCCCCGTAGAACAGCGTGCCGAGGCCGAAGTCCCCCGCCCACTCCAGCCACCCGCGCGAGCGCACGCCGGGGCCCAGGTACGACTCCATGACCACCACCCGCGAGAAGGGCTTCCACGGCCGGCCGAGGTAGGTCGGGTGCTTGGCCTCCACGACGCAGTTGTGGATGGAGAAGCCCGTGTTCTGGTTCGGGTCCTTCCGGCCCTGCGCCGTGACGCTCCCCGTCTGCCCCGGCGCCAGCGGCAGCGTGGCGAGCGTGGTGCGCTGGATCACGGCGATGCCGTTGCCGAAGACGAAGTCGACGGTGCCGGACACGCGGCAGTCGCGGTAGAACTGCCGGAGCGAGTGCGCGTACAGAGTGTCCTGGTACCCCTCCACGGCGACGCGGAAGAAGGCCGAGCGGTCCGAGTCCACGCGCAGCGCCACCGCCTGGTGCGCCGCCGGCCCCGCCGTGTTGCGGATCGTCAGGTCCCGCGCGATGAACCCCGCGCCGGACACGGCTACGTACACGCAAAGCGATCGACGGCATCTTTAGCTTTTGCGCATGTGGTCACGTAACGTGACCAGTAAACGTGACAGAATATTGTGGAGGCTTACCGACGGTGGCGCTCCGGAACGTGGTCCAGCCGCTGGAGAAGCTCCGGCTGCCGGTGATGACGGTCTCGCCCATGCCCTCGCCGACGAGCAGGATGTTGGTCTTCTTCTTCCTCACGTCCACGTTCTCGTAGTACACCCCTCGCTTCACGTAGATGACGTACCTCCTCCTGCTGTGGTTCGGCGCGCGCGCCACCGCCTCGCCGACGGACCGGTACCTCCCGCTCCCGTCCCGCGCCACCACCACGTCCACGCGCATCGCCTTCTTCCCACCGGACCGGCCCCGGGCGCGCGCCTTCTCCGACATCACCTCATTGATGCCGCCGGCGATGTCCGTCACCCACGGAGGCAGCTCCGAATCGGCGCCGGACGCCGCCGTGTCGTTCTTGCCGCGCTGGCGCAGCGGCATGATGCTGCGCAGCCGCTTGTGCATGGCGAGGAGGTTGCTCACCAGCTGCGTCAGCTGCGCCACGGACGCCTCGACGCGCCGCAGCAGGCGCCCGTCGGTGCCGCGGAAGCCCTCCGTGCAGGTGTCCTGGTTGCCCAGCGCGGCGCTGAGCCAGGCGTGCAGGTCGTCCTCGGCGCGCGCGCCGCTGCGGACGCCACCTGACGCCGTGCCATGCTCCGACTCGGTCTCCAGCTCCGCGCCCTCGACGGGCTCCGCCATGGCGTCGAGCGACCAGCCGAGCTCGTCGACGGAGTACCCCAGCAGCTCGATGCAGTCGCGCACGGCCATCTCCTCGCGCTCGTGGTTGGACAGCGAGGCCAGGCCGGCAATGGCTCCCACGGCGCTCACAGCCTCGCTGAGCGTGTCGCGGAGCGCGGCGCGGAGAACGGGCACGGGGCCGCTTCCGGCGCCGCCGCGCGCCGTGTTGAGGCGCGAGACACAGTGACCGCGCCCGGCGCCGGAGGAGACGTTGAAGCACGCCTGTCGCAGCAGCGCGTCCTCGAAGGCCTCGGCCTCCCCCTGTCCATTGAACGTGTACCCTGAGAACACCGCTGCGCCATCGCCGCCGCGGGCAGCAAGCAGGAGCACCAACAGCAGCGCCAGGCGGGTGGCTTTACCATGTGTCGTCGTCCATGACGCCATTGTCGCAGCAAGCCGTCGCGAGGAGTGCATTGCCATGACCATGTGACGTGCGTCCGTCGTGCGTATATATTGTAGAGGCACCATGGACGCAAGAAATCTGTCTTGGCGCGAAGGGAGGCAAGGTATAGTTTGTCGTGGAAGAAAGTTGTGCAAATGTAGGCATAACATGCAAGTCTTTATTAACTCCTCCTTTCCACTGTGAGAAAAAGTTAGTTTTGAGGCGAATGATTGGCTCCATTACACCAAATGAATTGCCTTGCAATTCATAATTTTCTTCTGAACACGTTGCAGAATGAGTGACAGGACTAGCTAGTACGTGCAGTGGAAGTTCTAAGCAGAAGGTTGTAGTAGTTTTGATTAGAGTTAGCAATAGTACTGTGATTAGACTCGAGTGTCGGTCGATACTTGGAGCAAGCAACGCGAGCGTGTGCCGATCGGGACGATTCGACCATGCTGGCAGATTGTGCCATGCTTCTCGTGGAATTTACACAGCGACTTAGGCAGTTCGATCATGAGGCCACGGGCACCTGACGCACGGACACTCAAGGTGGCGGATTCGTGTGTTTTGCTTGGTGATGCAGACTTCCAGATTCGCCTCTTTGTACTGTATCTGAATCTTGGACGAGGTGTTTGATTAACTCGACTTCTTGCTGGCAAGTAAACTGCAAAATGGGTCGTCACACCCTGTTATTGTGTGCCATTTGCGCAACCACACTGCAAATTTTGCAACTTGGTCAGCTCCGCTGCGAATTTCAGTTCTACTTGCACAGCTTAAAAATGTTGTGTTCGCAAAATCTGCTTGCAAAAAAAGGAGGGGCAAATGATAAGAAAGGAGGAAAAGGTCAGAAGGACTATATCTGTACAGTCAATGCGTGACTGTTGGACTATACTCTTGTGTACCTGCAACAAAGTGACATCATAAATGTGTTTCCTCGTACAAATTGTTCAAGAACCGCATAATCGTAGGGAGACAATTTCATGCTATATACATGGAGCTCACCCTACGAAGGCACAACCATCCATGGTTGCCACGAGAGCAATATACGAAGTATTATTCTAATGCTCATTACTAAATCAGTGTCAATGGTCATCAGCACTTCAGACCTAAATTTTGATTACAAGGGACAATACTTTCGATGTTTCCTTGTACCAGGATACGTCATAAAGTGTGCATCTTTTCCAATTGGAGAAACTTTCCCTGCACCATAGTTTTTTATTGCTGAAGTTAGTTAGGCATAGCATAGCTAATAACAGGCAATAAAATGGATGTGTACCTTGTGAATTCCAACTGACAGCCTAACTAGATCGTTGACTGCCCAAAGTGCTAAGAGATGGAAACCCAAGTACCAACAATAATAAAGCTCAAATCTAACATCATAAACTTGAAAATTCAGCATCTCTGCTTGAACAATGCACATTTTAAGACGTGGGAATAAATCTTCACATGCTCCAGGTCCTGAAGGAGCTACGCAGACTGCAGAGGAAATCAGTTGAGCATTTCCTAAAGCAATTTACATAAAGCTCAATTCCACCTTAAGCATAAAGGTCACCAGGTTCTTGAGAATTCAAGTGATGATAGTCTGCATCTAAGATACGAAATTTATTTATATCTTTTATGCATTTGATGTCATGGAAAATATGGGATAAGACCACTTAAAGTTTTGTAGCAATTACAATTTTTTTTGCTAAACCACAAAAACATAATAGTTAAGTGTACAGTCCATAGAAGCACAATAGCAAATACAACATAAATCTATTTCAGTTCCAACCCAAACATAAAAGCTTTTTAAATATATACAACAGAATCGACATTTTTAAGAGCTACTGTATCTGTGGTTGTACAATATATCAATGCACATATTGGATTATTTGATTAATCATGCATAATATTGCGGAATGACTACAGAGTATACTATTATCCTCAGTGAAATGGTTACTGAGATATATTTGTGCCTTTTCATACATTATAACTTTTAACTACTAATACTTCGTTTGAATTATTACATCCTTGCTAATTAACTATAGCACAAATCAATTCATAAAAAAACTTTAGCGCCATTCAATCATTCACAAACTTTAAGGCATCCTTGAGTTACAAAATTCATGAGGCAATGAGCCAATGACATCGTTCAGTCAGATTAATCTGTCGAGAGATAAAACAAACATATTCAGTTATTCAGAACTAAGAATGTATTCAGTACAAACAATCGGAGGACAATGTGGATATGTGTTTGTTGACATAATATCTTATATATACTACTCACAGATAATTATAACTGAGTACAGTTTCACGCTGTCAGAATACTGCCTGCTAAGGATTATATCACAAACAGACATAATATTTGATAGCTATAGAACATACCTCTTGAATAAGTTAAGGAGGACGCAGCGCTATGGGCTCAAGCTGGCGCTATACCTTGAGAAATGTACGGCCGACGACTTGGGATGTCCACTAAGAACTTTAGCAGTACTTGTAACTCACCTCTGTAAACTCAAATTCTATCTTTCAATAAAATGAAACGCAAAGGTCCTTTCCATATTACTAGAAATGGCGGTGTCATTTTCTGCAAATATATCTTGAGAATTTCATGTTAATATAGTTATTAGCAAAGGTACCAAAGTTTTTACAAGGCAATGATATCTCATACACGCATTGACACATATCAAAGGTGGTTTGCTCTTCAAGTGTGTGTTGTTACCAAGGAACTGCATGAAAAAAATGAAAACGGAGTAGTTGACTTTGCTAGTCTTTCACTCTTCGGGTATCACTTCATTTAAGGTGTAAAACTAAATGCGAACCAGTAATTTTTCAAGAGCTGCAAGAGGAATATACAACTAGATAAAATAATTCAAGAATTAAAAAGGCCATCTAGCTATTGCTTGAAGTGTATGCATCCCTTCACAGCAATAAAGAACCAGGCATTTGGTGCACACGTCATTAAAGAATAAAGACAAGAAAAGAAGGAATACAACTCACACATAAAGTATGGGAGCAAGAAAAGAAGGTGTAAATAAGTCCAAGAATCTGCTTTATATACCAAAGTAAGTACAGTTGCAGAACATTCTTTTTCATGCTGAAAATAGAGGGCCTACAACTGTAATAACACGTAGGTTATGTGCAAAAACATACAAAAATGCCACTCTGATAAGATGGAGCATCAGCGGTGTTAGGTCAACGAGTTATAATCAAATAGAAAACCTACCCAACACATTCTACTCCCTCCTTCCCAAAATAGGATGTCTATAATTTTTGGTCAAAGTCAAACTTTTTAGAGTTTTATGTAGAAAAATATATCAACATCTACAATATAAAATGCACATGATATGAAAATATATTTCAAGATGGTTCTAACTCTATTAATTTGAGATTATAAATGTCAAAACATTTTTCTATGTAGTTGGTCAAACTTTAAAAAGTTTGACTTTTAGCAAAAACTATAGGCATCCTATTTTGGGAAGGAGGGAGTAGTATCCAATCGCAACATAATATTATGACAAAGGGGACAAGCTATCAATTTCATCATTGAAACCGAGTGTTCTGACATTATAATGAGCAAAGTGCATAAATAGTACCCACTACACCTTCCTGAAACAACACAGAAACGCCAGTGCATACCAAGATAATAAGCTAATTACAAGCCAAAGCGAAAGTCAACATACTAAACTACTACCAGCTAGTAAGCTACCCCTACTATCCAAAAGGACAGCGCCACCATTGATTCTTTCTTCAGTAAGTGCAGATTGTCACCACAGGAATGACTCCAGTGTATTTTCTGATCATTCTCCAGCCTGTACGACATAATTTTCAGGAAGGGTTAGAACTATTACCAAGTGTCGCAATGTACTCATGAATACGCTTTTGTTTCTCCTCTAACTCAGCGATCATCTTATCAGCAGCCTCGTTGATCGTCCTTGGGAGGTATATTTCCATCCGGTCGAACCACTCCCCCAATGTCATGGTCTCAAGGCTGCTTCTACCAGCACGCTTCACCTTCACCCCATCCCCAAGCTCTCCTCCACTTCCAACCAGTTCCCCATTGCCATCAGCTTGCTCTTCTCCACCACCCTTTTCTTCATCACTCACATGGTCAGAAGCAGCACGTTGAGCACTGTCCCTCCCCTTGGGGACTTCCTCCTCCAATGTCTTTGCAGCCACCTCAATTTCTACATCCCCAGCTGCCACCTTATCCCCCTTGTCCTCCTCACCATCCTTTACTGCCATCGAAGTCGACAGATTTCCCGGCAGCTCTCTTGGTGCAGCCACCTCATTTTCCTCCTCTTCCTCCACCTCCTCGTCCTCAAGAACGGTGCCCCTTGTACTAGTGGTTTTTGTAGCCCTTCCCTGGCCCCTTCTGGAGCTCACCTTCGGAGGCTGTGGCGGAGGGGCGACTGTCGCTGCATTCTTCTTCCTCCTGCCACGCGTAGCTACTGGGGCCTCTTCCTCTTCTTCATTCTCAGGTTCAGGGGGCACTGCAGTCTTGTTCCGCCCGCCACGGCGTGTCATCACCACTGCCTCCTTCTCCTCTTCCTTCTCCAATTCAGCAGGTTCTGTGGCCTTCTTCCGCCGGCCACCATGCGTTGCCACTGGGGCCTCCTTCTCCTCTCCCTTCTCCAGTTCAGTAGGTTCTGCGGCCTCCTTCCGCCCACCACCACGCCTTGCCACCGGGCCCTCCTCGGTCTCTTCGGTGGGCACAGCTGCAGCCGCCTTCCCACGTCCGCCCCGGCGTCGAGCCGGGCGGGGCTTTTCCTTTTCCATCACCACAACCGCCGCGTCCTGTTCTTCATTCTCCACTTCGAGGATCTCGGCCACCGCTGCAGCTGCCTTCCCACGTCCGGCCCGGCGCGTAACAGGGCGGGCCTTTTCCTCCTCCGTCACCACTAGCGCCGCATCCGGTACTTCATTCTCCACATCGGCAATCTCGGCCACCGCGGCCTTCTTCCTTGCGCCCCGGCGAGTCACCGCAGGGGGCTTCTCCTCCTCCGTCGCCTCCGTCCCCGAGGCGTAGCGCGAGGAGCGCCTAAGTCCGGGATCGGCAGCGGTGGCGGCGCTCAGATCTGAATCGGAGGAGATGGACACGGCGAGCACGGTGGACTCGCCGATCTTGATCGAGTCCCCGTGCGAGAGCGGGGTGGGGACGTTGGGCACGAGGGGCGCACCGTTGAGGAAGGATCCGTTGGAGGAGCCGAGGTCGGAGACGGCCCATCGGGCGGCTGGCGGCGGGAGGAACTCGATGGCGAGGTGCTGCTGGGAGGCGCCCACATCGCGCACGGCGAGGTGGTTGCCCTTGACGACGCGCCCGATACGGAGAGCGGATCCGGCGGCACACTGCCGGGTCTCTCCCTTGCGAGGACCCTTCTCCACCGCCAGGGTGAGCACCGGCGGCGGAGCGGCCATTGGGGATTGGGGGAAGCGGAGCGATTTCGAATTTTGTTGGGGGGAAAGAGAGGGTTTCCGTTCAGCTTTTGGAGCGTTTGCTACGACTGATAAAATTACGAGAACGCCACTGCGGAAGTATTGCGGCCTTGCGGGCCTCCTACCTGTTGCTAAAGCCCAATAAGAAACTTGGCAAGACATTCTTCTTCGCCTTTGCAAGCCCTCCTAAGATGTAATGCGATATAAGATTTTTTTTAAGTCAAATCGTGTAAATTTTGATAAGTTTTATTTAAAAAATATCATCATATAGAATATCAAATCAGTACCATTTGATTCACCATCATGAAGTATGTTTTAATATGCTATGCATTTGGTAATTTTCTCAAAAAATGGTTAAAGTTGGTGGTGTTTGACTTCTGCGGAAACCAATACACACTATTTTTTGGTAAGGAGGGAGTAATTTTTTTTAATCCCTAGAAAAATATAATTCTTTATTGCAAAAAAAGGGAACGTGAGGTAGATTTTGGCAGCCAATTAAATGAAGGCCCAAAATGTTATAGGCACAAATCAAACATAGAGCATCTCCACTCGCCCCCCCTCCCAAACGACGACCGGCGCAAGCGATTTTGAAGCCGGTTGGGGGGGGGGCTGATTTCGGTATGGGAGCGGCGGTTTCCCAGCCGTTCCCCCATCCTAAATGTTAGGTTCAAATTTTTTGAGACAAATTTAGGCTAAATTTAACTAAATTCATTAAAACTTGGCAGATTTTACAAAGATAGAAGAAATTTAACTAAAGCGGTAAAAACCTAAACTTCTGCATGCCCAGGCGCTGGTAGAAGACGTCGTAGTTGCCCTCCGTCGTCGTCATCATCGTCAGACGGCGCGTCATTCTTCGCCGCCCAGGTGATGCAGCCCTGGCCGTTGTCGTCGCCGCGCCACTGGCTCGGGTCGGCATCGTCGTCGTCGTTGTTCTCTAGGTTGACGCAGAGGCCGAGGCGACGCGCCCGCTCCGCGTTGGCCTTCTTCGCGTCCTGCCTGGACCAGGCGAGGACGAAGTCCAAGGTCCCCGGCTGGACCTCGTTGAAGGAGGCGAGCTCCGCCGCCTTCAGGCCGGGGAACTCTTTCGGGTCGTTCGGAGCATGGTACTCTAGCTGAAGCGCAGCATCCTCGGTGAGACGCCGCGCTTTCTTCGAAGAAGGAGGTGCCGGCGCGCTGGGATCCTTCTTGACGTGGTCGAGGAAGCTCGACATCATGTCGGGCTCCTTCTTAATGCGTGTGAAGGAGGCCGGCGAGCCGGCCTCCTTCTTCACCTAGGCGCTGGACGCGCTGGATGTTCCTGGCTCCTTCTTCGGGCGAAGGAGTCGGGTGCTGGGCACCGTTGGCGGTGACCCAATGGAGATGCCACCGGCACGCGGGGTCCTCGGCGTAGAAGACGAAGACTGCGAGGAGGACGACACCCACTCCATCCTGCGTGGCATCCAGTGTCGCTGCAGCATTGTCGATGTGGTTGAGGACAAAGGCGAGGGTGCGGTCATGCACGCCCCACCATACCTTCTGCATCACGGTGTTCTTGTTCGCCGGTGGAGGGTCGGTTCCCTCGTAGTGCGCCAGCTCCACGAGACGGCGCTCCATGAAGAACAACATCCAGTGGTCGTCGTTGTTGGGATCCTAGAGGGGATCGTTGCGCTCCTACGGCGTGAGCACCTCGTAGAAGTGCCGGTGGATGGTGGCTTTCCATGTCGCGCCGTGGGGCACCAGCGGGATTGGGATCCCGCCTGCGCTCAGCCGCCATGTCCTGGGGCACCGGAAGTCGGGCGGCGCCATGTACTGTGCCTCGTACAGGGCGCGCGCCTCCCACTTGTGGAGGTAGCGGCAGCCGAAGCCGTTCGCCTCGTGGCCTGCTGGTTCCATCTCGGTGGCGTGGGGAGGAGGTGGCTAGTGTGGTGAAGATGGAACCTTTGTGCAGCAGCAAGGATGGGTGGCAATGTCGCCAGGGGAGCTTTTTATAGACGCGGTGAGCGGTGGGCATTGAACGCGTGGTGGGTATTAATGCCGGCCCATGCTCCAAAGCAACGTCTCGCTGTGGCTGGGCAAAGCTGCCACCGGTGCAGTTATTCTGCACGGAAGGCGAGGAGGCGAGGCGACTGGCGAGTGGAGACAACAAAGCAGCGGGGCAGTCGCTGGCAGTGGGCTACGAGGAGAGTCATGCACCCAGCCGGTGCCCCCGCTCGCCCCCCTCCCCGTGGACATGGTTTGGATCGGGTGTGCGGGATGAAAAAATGTGTCACGTCGGATGGAATCTTGGTTTGGGGGCGCGGCTGGGCGGGATTTTCCGCGCCAACGCCCCCAAAGCAGTTTGGGGGGCGAGTGGAGATGCTCTTAGTGTTTCATTCAATTCGGTTCAAGTGTACTGCTCGCGATGAAGAGACATGGTGATGTGAGTTTGAGTTGTCAAATATATATGCATTCAATGATTCATCAAAGATTGCCCCCCCATTGGCACGATTATATTTTCACCCTATGTGTCTTTATTTTACTCCAAGGCAACCTCTAAACCTTGGGGCACCCTCCATAAATTTCATTTGGTTGTTTTTTAGACATAATGGTCGAAGTGAATGAGACTTCAATTAAGAATGCTACAACACATCTTGACTTACGATGGGTTTCAAGCTTTATACTAGCACAAAGGCCACACATTGATACAAAAACATCTAAAGACGTTAAGGAGTTAGGTGTAGGTATGCGATTATCGGAAGAGTCTCAGTGCCCTGCTGAAAGAACCCAGATGTCGCCTAGAGCGGGGAGGTGGGGTGAATAGGCGACTTAAACTTTTACGATAGATTTGAACAAATGTAATAGAAATAGCGTTTGATTTGCTACCATCGGTGCCGGTGGTACCTACGCGGATTTGCTACCACCGGTGCCGGTGGTACCTACGCACCCATAGACAACCGTTGGATCAGCCCTATAGGCAATTCCAACCATTGGATCAATCAATAAACCGCATCTGGACTTAACGGATCAGAACAGACGTGAGCTGGGAGCTGGACCACCAACCGAGCCGACCAAGTGAACCACCTTATCTCTCCACCCACTCTTGCACCATAGGATGGGAGACGAGTGTCCAGCCACCATAGGTACCCAAAGGCTCCTGCACCAGACCCCTGTTGGTGACCCCCCCCCCCACATCCGGATCTGCTACCCTGCCTCCGCCATCACCACCGGTACCCCGCGCCAGTCTCCAGTCGGTAGCTTGGACCTCCACCGTGCGCTGCTCTCGTGGTCATTGACGCGAAGAAATATGCGTCATGGGAAAAGGGGAGGGAGGCGCCGGCTGGTGGAGAAGGAGGCAGTCGACGGTGCGCCCGCTGATACGTCTCAAACGTATCTATAATTTTTGATGATCCATGCTTGTTTATGCACTATTTGCTTTGTGTTTTGTTACACTTCATGGCGTTTTAATGCATTTTCTGGAACTAACCTATTAACGAGATGCCACAATGCCAGTTCCCTATTTTCTACTGTTTTTATGTTTCAGAAAAGCTACACAAGAAATATTCTCGAAATTGGACGAAACAAAAGCCGAAGTTCCTATTTTTCCCGACACGAGACGGAGTCCAAAGCAGAGACGGAGGGGAGCCAGGGGCCAGCCACACCATAGGGTGGCGCGGCCTAGCCCCTGGCCGCACCACCAGGTGGTGAGGCCACCTAGCCCACCTCCTGACATCACCCTTCCGCCTATATATTCTCCTCGACGAGAAAACCCTAAGCCCCCGATCAATTTTCCAGAAAACATACTACAAGCCGCCACCTTCATCAACGCGAGATCGGGAGGGTTAAGAAGCTCTTCCCGGCACCCTGTCGGAGAGGGGAATCACCACCCGAGGCCTTCTTCATCACCATGCCTGCCTCCGGAGTGATGTGTGAGTAGTCTACCTTGGACTACGGGTCCATAGCAGTAGCTAGATGGTTGTCCTCTCCTCCATGTGCTTCATGTTTAGATCTTGTGAGCTGCTTATCATGATCAAGATCATTGTTATGTAATTCTACATGTTGTGTTTGTTGGGATCCGATGAATATTGAGTACTTTGTCAAGTTGATTTATTGATTTATCATCTCTATGTTGTTTATTGATTTATCATCTCTATGTTGTGTTTGTTGGGATACAATACAATTCCTTGTTGAAAAGACTTCTGCAATTGATCTTAATGCTTTATTTGAAAATACTTGATTTTCACTTTCTGCGCCTAGCTCAAAGGCGTTAAAGAAAAGCACTCTTGGGAGATAACCCAATATTTTATTTTCAGTAATTTTTCTTTTTGTTGAGTCTTGGAAGTTATTACTACTGTAATGACCACTCCTTATCATTTTTATTTCGTTTTTGTGCCAAGAAGAACCTCTAATTGGAGGAAGGTAAGATTTGGGGAAGTTGCTATCCTGAAACAGATTTCTGTGCTGCACCGTAAAAATTCGTGAAAATTCTAAGAACGTCTTTTTGATCTGCAATTTCTTGTGCACATGCCCCAGATTATTTCCAAACTTTCATTAGTTTTGCACTTTTCGATTTGAGCAACAGAAGATCCTCAGAAAAATTGATCTTTACCAGTTGTTCTGTTTTAACAGATTTCTGCCACTATTTGTGTTTGCCTTTCGATCGCTTTCTTTTTGAGTTCTTTTGATCACGGAACTTTTGAGGAAGTTGCTATAGTAGCTTATGCTTTAATGGGTGTTATACTTGAGTTTGAAACTAAACCAAAAGAGTAGATTTACTATCATGCTTACACTAATGTTGCTAATAGAATTGTGTGAAGTTTTGTATGAAGGAAGTTTTCAAGTGTAGGGAAAGGAGAATGATGAGATAAGATGAAGTATGGAGAAAAGCTCAAGCTTGGGGATGCTCATGTCACCCCAAGAATTATCCAAGAAGGTACAAGCGTCAAAGCTTGGGGATGCCCCGAGGCACCCCTTCTTCATCGGCAAAAATCAAGTCATCTTTCAAGACACTATATTTTTATTGCTTCGTATACTATGCGTTTTTCTTGGAGCGTCTTTACTTTCGCTTTCAGTTTTATTTTGTTTTGTTTGCTGAAATAAATGGTTGGACCCCAACATATTTCTCTTGGAGAAGATGCACTCCATTTTTCATTGCCAAGAACACTCTAGTTTTCACTCTTATCGTTCAACAAGTGTTCTCTTTTTCTAGTACTGCGTTTAGCTTTCGTTTTTCACCTTGATTTTTGTTCAGATCTTGTTATTTCTTTGTATCAAGGTGTATATAGACCTCTGGTAGATGTTTGTTTTCATCTTTAAGAGTTGATTCAAAAAGGTTGATTGGTGTTGGAAAAGAGAAAAAAAGTTTCATGCCTATAGTGGTACAAATGGGAGCTTGTTTAGACTGTGGCTTAGACTTTTGCATGTCATGCTTGATGTTATTTTGATAGTATGCTTAATAGTTTTTTCTGTACCATGACTTGTCCCAAATGACTGAGATTGCTTAATGTGCCTTTGAAATAATCATGCGTTGTTTTTATTATATAGAAGCATAATATTGTGGTTTTCTCCTTTGATGCTTTATTTGGGTTGACTTGGCGCCATAAGCCTCTATGATCATTTGGTTTTTGACTTGTGATACCACTTTATGCTTTGGTTAATAATGTTTTGTCGCTATGCATGATTATGGCCATTATTGCTCTCTTAGTTGGTCGCTCCCAGTCTTTTGCTAGCCTTCATCTGTACTGAGAGGGAATACTTCTCATGCATCCAACTCCCAAAAACCAAAGTTTTCCAAAGAGTCCACTATAAATTCCTATGCATGGTATTTTCAAGCCATTCCAAGTAAATTTTCATGTGCTACCTTTCAAAAAAACCTTCAAAATACTTCTCATTTTGTGACACTGTTTTCAGCTCATGGGGACGTAGTGGTCGGATTTGCTATCTTCCATATTGTTATATTTCAAAAATAAAAAAGGAAAAAAGAATAGAAAAAAGGCACTCCTCCATGGTATGTGAAAGTTGGTGGGCACCCGATGGAATCGGTTAGCCATGGTTTGTGAAAGGAAAAGTGGGGAGGAGTGCCAAGCTTTATAAAAGAGCACAAATGTGCCAATCTCTCTCAAAACTTGATTAGTATGGAAGATAGTAAGAACTCCATTGCCAGTCATTGACAAGAACAACCACCTCTCAAAACAAATTTTTATCTCTATTTTACAAATGAAAAGCTTCAGCACATGTTTAATCACTGCTTCCCTCTGCGAAGGGCCTTTCTTTTACTTTTATGTTGAGTCTCCACCTTATACCTTTATGCACCATCTAAGAGAGCATAATTGTCATTCTGAGTATAATGTGCATAGTCCCAAAATTTATTATTGATTGATTCATAATTATGATTTTACTTGTTCTTAAATTATTTGTATCTAGTCACCCTCTTAAACTTAAAGGTGTCCTATGTATTTATGTTTTGCTACTCCATGAAGGACAAGCTGAAAACCACTTTGCCATATTTTCTATATGCTCGAAACATACACTTGACTTTCAATGCATTATTACTCATGATCTTTTGTTTGTGTTACTTTTCATGTTATAATATGGTTGCTAAGTTTTATAGTCAAGATTATGTCTTTTTATGCCCATGTTTAGAGTACTTTGATCTCAGCACTCAATGCTTTACATCATTTGATCAAGATTGTGTTGGTGTATGTCACCTTAAAAATTATTGTTTTGTTATCACTTACCTACTCGAGGACGAGCATGAGTTAAGCTTGGGGATGCTTGATACGTCTCAAACGTATCTATAATTTTTGATGCTCCATGCTTATTTATGCACCATTTGCTTTGTGTTTTGTTACACTTCGTGGCATTTTTATACATTTTCCGGAACTAACATATTAACGAGATGCCACAGTGCCAGTTCCCTATTTTTTGCTGTTTTTGTGTTTCAGAAAACCTACATAGGAAATATTCTCAGAATTGGATGAAACAAAAGCCAAAGTTCCTATTTTTCCCGACACGATACGAAGTCCAAAGCAGAGACGGAGGGTAGCCAGGGGCCAGCCACACCATAGGGTGGCGCGGCCTAGCCCCTGGCCGCGCCACCAGGTGGTGAGGCCACCTGGCCCACCTCCCGACATCGCTCTTCCGCCTATATATTCTCCTCGACGAGAAAACCCTAAGCCCCCGATCAATTTTCCAGAAAACATACTGCAAGCCACCGATGTCGTCGATGCGAGATCGGGAGGGTCCAGAAGCTCTTCCCGGCACCCTGCCGGAGAGGGGAATCACCACCCGAGGCCTTCTTCATCACCATGCCTGCCTCCGGAGTGATGTGCGAGTAGTCTACCTTGGACTACGGGTCTATAGCAGTAGCTAGATGGTTATCCTCTCCTCCATGTGCTTCATGTTTAGATCTTGTGAGCTACCTATCATGATCAAGATCATCGTTATGTAATTCTACATGTTGTGTTTGTTGGGATCCGATGAATATTGAGTACTTTGTCAAGTTGATTTATTGATTTATCATCTCTATGTTGTTTATGATCTTGCATGCTCTCCGTTGCTAGTAGATATCTTGGTCGAGTAGATGCTAGTGACTCCAAGAGGGAGTATTTATGCTTGATAGTGGGTTCATGCCTCTAGTAAACTGGGGGAACCTCTAAGGTTGTAGATGTGTTGTTGCCACTAGGGAGAAAACAACAATCTTGTGTTCAAGGACATTTGTATTATTTACATTACACACTTTGCTTAAGGCGATAATCTGTTGTTTGCAACTTAATACCCAACGGTTGCTCGGATGACATCCGGCGGGTGGATTATTAGTCATAGATGCAGTTGGATTATGGTCTATGTATTATATTGTAATGCCCAAGTGAATCTCATAGTGATCCTCATGACATTTGTATGCTTTCTTTATTCTATCAATTGCCCAACTGTAATTTGTTTACCTAGCATGTTATTTATCTTATGGAGAGACACCTCTAGTGAACTGTGGACCTCAGTCCATTCTTTTACATTCTTATTACCATTTTACTATTTACTCGCATTATTTACATTCTCGCAAACTACTATCTTTGACCACATGATATGTTTAATCATTTGTTTACAGTAAACCGGTGAGATTGACAACCTCACTGTAAGTTGGGGCAAAGTACTTGGGTTGTGTTGTGTGCAGGTTCCACGTTGCTGCTGGTGCAAAGCTACGCCCCAGATAAGGCGCCATATATAAATTGTCTAGAGCTGTCGCCAAGATAGCGAGCATCAACCTTCGGAAGTTGGTTCTTTCTCCTACTGGTTCGATAAACCTTGGTTTCATACTGAGGGAAGACTTGCTGATGTGCTCATCATACCTTCCTCTTGGGGTTCCCAACTGGGCGGCCAACACCGCACTATCACCCGCTAGCCATCGATGGAGAAGATGGCAGGGGAGGGTGGGCGCTCTTTTCTGGACCACCAACCACAGTTGTGACCCACCTGCACTCCACCCATCCCTTCTTCCCTACCACACGAGCACCCACCCACCAAAGGAATTGTTCACCATCGGACGGTAGATTACCGAGCCTCACCACCAAGGTTGTCTGTGCTCCTCCTACACCAGCACCGTCGAACGCCTCTCCTGGTGCTTCTGCTCGACTCATGCAAGTCTCTCCCACCTGGACCAGCCATGGACATGCGCGTCACGGTGTGGTGCCATGTACCGGTGGTGATCATGGCAGCCAAATTTTATGCAGGCAGTTTCACGCTCGTGGTACCCCGACCTGCAGTCGTCGGGCCATCTCCCTATCCTCCTCCAATGGCAGGAGAAGTTGGCGGAGGTGGGGTGGGGCGGCGCGTCGATTGCGGCCAGTCAGCAGCGTGTGGCTGGTGGCTCACGGCCTGACGCCAATGCACCTCACCTCCAACCGATTTAGTTGAACAGCTGTGTCAGCGGCCGTGCCTCACGCTGATGGAGGCAGGTCGCACGACGCTGACCCAAATCAAAATCGAGCCCAGTGGCTCCCCCGCGGGCTGCAGGGTAGCCGGCGTGCTCATGTTGGAAAGGGGCGGGGCAGCACGGGGGGAGGAAGTTGGTGGGGTGTGGAGGACGGCTGCCGGCGTGCAGGAGGTGTTGCAGACCTCGACTACCGCCGCCCCGCAGGAGGAACGACAGGTCGAGGGAGCTGTCGCCCCTCCTCCCTGCTTGGAGAGCGTTGCCATTCCTACACTCTTGGCCGGTGCGGTTGGGGTGGATACAGAGAGCAAGGACCGAGGAGAGAGAAAAGAGAGAGATGGGAAGGTGGGGTTTGGACCCTGTGTTAACGGATGTCTAAGAGCAACTCTAGCAGACCCCCTCCCCCCATTTCTAAACCCACGGATCCTGCTGTATCTGCTGCGGGGTCTGTTCCACGCCGCGCGGTTTTGGCCCGCAAACAGCGAACCGCAAAGATGGAAATTAAGCAAGACAATAAACATCAACACAATATACCACATTGATTGCCGCGAGCGAGCCCTTCTTCACCGCCAGAGGCTTCGCCGCCGGCTTCTTGGGGCGTTGCTTGGGTATCGGCATCGTCTTTGGAGCCGGATGGACCCGTGGAGTCAATGGCGCATCAGCCACTGAACCAACCGCGGTCGCTGGTCCTGGGGCAACAAAATGCGTCCCCATCTGCTTGCGTTTCGCACCCGTGGCGGCCGCAGGGACGGTGCCTCCAGGCACAGCCTGGGCGCCACCGGCAGACCTAGATCCGGCGATGGCGGGCGGCGCCGAATCGGCGGGTGCCGTGCACGTGGCGACCACCAGCGGTTGCAGGGCGGCCATAGGGCCTTCCACGGCGTAGGAATCAGTCGACATCAGTCGGGAAGAAGAGATCGGGGGCAAAGGCAGCGTGGAAGTGGGAGGAGGGTGCGGTGAAATTTTTGTCCCGCCAACGCCTCACATGGGATTGGGTTTAGGCTCGGTTTGCCCCTTCGATCCCCACAATTTCAGGTCGCGGGCCTCCGGATGGCGGCGCCCCCAATTTTTTTTGCGGGTCGGCACCGGATGGGGGGTCTGTTCCGCGCAGATTTTTGCCCTAATCCCACAAACCGGCGGTTATTTTGCGGGTCAGGCCTGGATGGGGGGTCTGCTAGAGTTGCTCTAACATTGTTAGGCATGGATAGCTATCACCGGTGGTAGCAAGCTATTTTTCTTAACTATATACACCAACAACTTATGCTAAGCAAGATAAGCAACAAGGTGATAGCAAGATAGATTATTTCAAGCACAAAGGCTATGAATATCTTAAAGTGCATAACTAGCAGATCTCAAATAATAGATACTGAGGCATGAAGGAGACGATGATGTATCCAAAAGTACACTTCCAAAGGAAGTTGGTCTCCGTTAGAGAGGTGCAGAGGTGTAATGCTTCCCGAGTGCCACAAGAGACCTCACCTTGAGATGTAGTTGCACGATGCACACCAAATGCCACAAAGGCTTCACCTCAAGATGTGGAGGCACATCACTCGCCGATGCCACAAAAAGTCTCACCTTATTTTCCCCATGCTATCTCACAATGCAAGATGCCACGATCCACTTTGGGACTCTTGAGGGCGGTCACCAAACCCGTACAAGCTTGAGGCTATCTCCACAACTTAATTGGAGGCTCCCAAGTAAATAGCACCAAGGGCACAAAGTCATCTAGGGTTTCAAGAACCCAAAAGTAACTAGCTTCTCACTTTTCACTCAACCAAGTCTCCGTGGATAACTCAAACAGATGCAATAAAAAAACACAAGTGCTCAAATCCTTCTCTCCCAAATCCCACCAAAGAAACTAATGCTATGGAGAGGTGTGAGATGAAGAACAATGGAGGAAGTCCACAAAAAACTCCAAGAACTAGATCCAATAGGTTTCCTCACAAAGAAGGGATATGGTTTGGTAAAAATGTAGATCTAGATCTCCTCTTCTTTTCCCTATATAAGATGCAAAAATCATTGTAGGGCAAGGGAGAAAGAGCCAAGCTTCAAGCTCAACAATGGAGGAGAGAGAAAATCAAAGAAGCTAGTGCGCTTGGAAAAGAAGGGGGGCTTATATAGGTTCCCACGAAACCTAGGCATTGCGTGCCACTTACTCCCTATGTCCTAGTTCCCAGGGCGTAATTTTTGAAAATCTTGGCCCAAGCCCCAAGGCATAGCATGATTGGCGCTGGTTTCTCTCTCCCTCTCCTTAATTTCTCATGTTACAAACCTCCACAATTAAGGGCACTAACTGCTGGAATAACAGAAAAGGAAAATAATCCTGGATTTATCTCTGCATGCACTGGTTAGTTTTGGTTTTCTCGTCGCGCCTGCGTTTTGATTCTTCCCTCCGAGAATTCCCACGATGGTGACTGTGAAATTTTCTTTGCGCGCAGCTTTCCTTCCTAAATCAAATATTGTTCCCCGAAAATTTTGGCGCCAATCTAGTTTGTTTCAAAACTCAAATGAAATTGCAGCGCCAATCTTCTCTCTTTTTATATCCATGGCGATTGGGAGACGAATGGAAGCAGCTCTCCTCATCTCCTCCTTGTTTCCATGGTATCCGAGCAGGGAGCCGAGGGTATTCACCAGCCACCGCCTCTTGGCCTCCGGGTCTTTCTCGCGTTGCTTTTCTTCCTCGATCGAGCGATTCTACTCGTCATGCCGGTGGCCTTCCTGCTCTTGGTCTTGCAGGTCCGAACCGGTGTCACGACCCAGGGCTGGAGCCATTCACCGCATTGGTCTCACCCACCCACCTCGCCCTCCTGCTCCAAATCTGGCCGGTTCCTCGAACTGGGCTAGCTCGTCGGGCGGGAGAGGGAGTGGAGGCACCACCGAAGGGATGTCCTCATATGTTGGTCTGCACATCCTCAATGGCCGCATCCGCATCGGACAAAAATCGACATGTTAGTGGTGCGGATGTACTTAAACCTGCCTAAAGTCTTGTCTTGACCCGCAAATATATGATCAACTTTTTAGAAAATCCCTTGGATGCATGAAGCCTCTCGAAAGCGTCATTGAGTTCTTCCACGTCAACTTGGCCCTCCTCCACCACGCCATGGACCTCCTCCGCATCAACCATGGCGCCTTTCTGCTCCACAACCATGGCACCTTGCTAATCCACCATGATGGCGCGTTGCTGCTCCACCTCCATGTCCATGGTTTCCACCGGACTATCAACGACTGGGTCTCCTACTCCTTCCATCATTGTGGCTGTTGTGGGCAATGGCTGATGTTTCTTTTATATAGCAAAAATGGAAGGAGTTCACACCGAATGGAAGAGGAGGCGAGCAGACTATCCATGCAAAAAACGGAATGAGTTCACATCGAACGGAAGAGGAGGCGAGCAGATTATCCATGCAAAAAACCGAACGAGTTCACACCGCATGCGGGAGGGGAGAGAAAGGGGATAAGAAAGTAGCAGCACGCCGGCTTGGAATTAGGGAGAGTAACCACTTGGAGTAAATAAAACTACGCACATGAGGTGGGGGTTATGGGACAAATAGATTTTGGGATTACGCCCTCAGAACTAGGACGGAGGGAGTACTCCGTAGTCTCCGGCCATACTTCGGACCGACAACAAAGGCGAACACAGCCTAGAAAAACACGATGGCTGGAGTATCTGGTCTATGGGGGTCTGATACATCTCATATGAATTCACTTTTCCTATCACTTTGCTTGATGTTTTATCTAGAATTGAACCAACACTTGGATAAAAACTATCGGAACTGACGTTATTTTTAGCAGAAAACCTCTTTGTGTCTTTCTCATGCAACAAACTTCGGAAATAAATTTGCGGAAAAATATTATAGAAGTTTTCATGGAAAAGGAGTTTCAACGGAAGGCGGAGACCAGTGGGGCCACGAGGCGCCAAAGAGGGTGCACCATGCAGGCCCACCTTCTGGCCGCGTGATGCATGCCCAATCGGCCCTCGTGTCCCCTCTCGACAAGTCCTTTTGCGAGCCTCCTTATATAATGAGAAAACCCTAACCCTGGGAACACGGAGCTTTTCGCGAACCAGAGCGCCTTTACCATCGAAAACAAAGATTTCGTGACCAGATTGGTCTTCCTCTTTTTATCCTCAGAGGGGATTTCTTTGCCTTTGTAATCACCATAGAATCCACGACGATCTCCACCGCCATGACTTCATCTCCCACCATGATGTGTGAGTAATTCTCTGTAGTCACATGGGGTGAGGGGAATTGGATGAGATCAATCATCTAATAATGCATATCAGCTAGATTATTTGATGCTTGTTCTAAAGATACTCATGTATGATTGTTATTGTACCTTTGCTATGCTTAATGTTTGTTACTAGGGCCCGAGTAACATGATATTTGGTACTGGACCTCTACTACGTCATCATATATATTGGTTTTTGTATTTATCTATGAGGTGTTTTACCTATTGCGGTGTATTTCCAGCGAACCCTAAGGTGACAGGTAGGGAGAACGAAGGATTTTATGCTGTAGTTTGAGGATTTTGTGATCTTGGAGTGTTAATGCTTTATTCCGGATGACTTGGTGAAAGTTCATCCATAATTGCCCTTAGTTACTTGATGGCCCCGGTGAAATGGGAGGGCGGGACAAAAGATGTTGTGCAAGTTCTTTTGTAAGCATGCACAACTATATTTCATGGCATGCTTATTATCATTTGAGTTAGGACCAAGTGTTTGCTACATCTTTTTGCATGTTATTATACGAATGATCTCATTCATGCAACATCCCCGAGATACCCCGTGTCTATGGTTTTAGCCTCTGAAACTTTCACTATAGACTTTTCCGGTGAAAACTAGAATTCTGTTGATGTTGTTTAGTTTTGTTTATTTTTTTTTGTTTGCAACTGCTACTCATCACATCTTTGCTACTTTGAGAATATTGAATCATAGGTGTGGTTGAGACTTGAGAGTGACTTCTCAATTGCTAAAGTCTTATTAGTATTCTCGTGCTCCCATCGTGTTGAACTATAAATTTGGGTAATACTTCCCAATGAAGATTTTAGTGATCCCCTACACTTGTGGTACCGGGGTCGCAGTCTCCGGCTTGGCCCGGTACACCGGAGCTTCTGGACCAAAACTCTAGTCAAAAATGGAGAAAACACATTTTGGGCCAGAGTCTCTAGCCCTAGAAAAGGCAGAGACCATAACTTGAGTATCCGGACTCGGTTTCAATGATCTTGAGATTGTTTTAAATATAACAACAAGAACTACAATATGATGGAGAGAAACATCATAGTACAACAAAAGGAGGATAAAACAAAATTGAGGAAGATATGACCTCTCTATAAAAGACGAACCGATAAAACCTCCAATAAAAAATGCATCAATTTTTCCTACAAAATCTACTTTTGATGATCTAGAGTTTGTAATGGGAATAACCACAAGCTCTAAAACCTGACAAGGATAATAACCAAATAACAACCAAGAAAGATGATTCCCAAGACAATGTTCTTAAAATCAGCTGATATGCCAATTAATGTCCCGATTAATCGTGAATCATTGGGTAAGCGATACGATTACAGCTTATCGGTCCGATTTATCGCCTAGGACAATATACCTATCATTTAGCCGATATTTCGATCAAAATATCCTAAATTTTTCCACTTATCACGATTTGGTAGCCGACTCATCTGTCCAAGAGACGATTTTTGGGCCATTAGTCTTTGTACTCCCTCTATTCACATATAATCGATGTGTTCTGTTGCTGCCCATCCGGTCTGGTGGTGCCGATTGACCAAACGGAGGGAGTAGAAGTGTACAATAGCTCTAATTTGCTATTTTTTAATTTAAATGCAATGAATCAAGGTAACACTTTTGTACAATACTCTAATATTGTTTTTGCATAGCATATTTTTTAAAATTTTGGTGTCAAAACTTGGGATTTATGGAAAAACTGGCCGATAAATAGTCGACCGATAAAATCGATTAATCAATCGATAAGTGATTAATCTCAAATCTCAGGTCGACCGAGAAGTTAACGATTAACAATTTCTTGAACATTTACTACGATATTCAAGAAGAGTTGGTTTGGTGGAGGAACTTGAAACCTAAAGAAAGTTTTCCAATTTAAGTGCCATCTCTTTTATGTGTGTTCGATAAAAGAGTGTTGAATCCAATGAGAGTAACTATATTATTTACTTGTTCCTTTTAAGGCGACGTACCGGTGAAAACCACAGTTACATGAAAATCTAAAACTATCGCCATGGGTCGTGGGATGATAAATTGATGGAGCGGTTGAGAGGTGGAACCTCCGAACAGCAACATAACCTAGTTCTGCACATAAGGGCAGGTACAGCGCTAGACTCTTATATTAGGCGTTTAATTAGTCAGTTACTAGTTGCAACAAGCGCCGGCCGCTTCAAGCAGTAATTAGCATGTAAATTTTAAGTGCCGATGTTTTTTTTTTTTTGCCTCGATGCCAAAAATCGACTAGAAACTGCACAAAACCGCCAGAAATAAATCGCTAGCGCCTGGGCTAAGCGCCCACGCTGTACATGCCCTAAGCCACAGCCTTTTACCCACGATTGATAAGGACTTGACTGCCGGATTTTAATAAACCGGGTAAAAAGAGCATGACTCATCTATCGGGGCGTGGGGAGGGGGTTAAAAAATGTGACTGCTACCCGAAAGAAAACCAGCCAGATGCAATTCGACACTTCCTTTTTATTTTATTTTAAAAATATAGTCACGTTGAAACATCTAACCATAACCTTCTACGCTATTTAAGCACAAAATATAATCATAATATGTGAACACAATACACACCAAGATTGCAGACCTAGAAATTTGGATCACTAACCCGCTCGCAAATGTATGTTCGAATTTGAAACATATAATTATATTTAAACATATAATTTCATGCGATTGCATTTAGTTTTATTTCAACATAATGTTCACTCTTGTAGATCATAGGTTGTGAGGCAATGTCTTTGAAAGGTTCTGGAAACTCATCGTGCAGTTTTATAGTATACTAGCACACTTGCTCGTGCGTTGCTACGGGCAAAAATATATAGCTAATAGAAATAAATCATGACATTTTCTTATCTTCCTCTATTTGCACATCCTCATTTATATGAGGCGCTGTTGGATGTCTTTTTTTGGTCACTCACTACATTCCCACGTGAGAGATATACCAACAAATAAATATATATTCATTATTTAGGCACTAAGAAATAACTACTTCGGGGTCATAGCCTCGGTCTCTATATCAAACGACGCACATTGCCTTTCAAGATTCTTGTAAGTGTATAACACAATGAGAAAATATTAATCTCACATCAATTAGCAGTTGACCGGTAAATACCTATTTTAGATGAACTACGACAAGACACTTACAAAAGCCATATGGAGGGAAAAGCGACATTGCATGTAGCCCCGTATCACGCTCCGCTCCGCCTCTTGCGATCCTCATCATGTAACGTACCATAAAATATGTAAGAGAGTATATCATATTACGTCCAATTATATCTGAATGTTTTGGAATAATAGGTCTTTCTATACACGGTGAATTCTCACATGATTATATGCGCGTCAAGAAAAAAACTCGAGAGTAAGGATGACAATTTTACCCATGGGTACGGGTATCCGCGGGTACCGTACCCGCATGGGTAGGGTATGGGCACATTTTCATACCTATGGATAATACCCATACCCTATCCGTTATGTCATGGGTAGGGTACGGGTATAGCCTTATACCTGTGGGTATACCCTTACCCTACCCATTTATAGTGACATGTGAATCTATGTTAAATTGTCATCATGTGACTCCTCAACTCTTGTTGACTTATGTTATGAGTATAAGAGACAGAGTGATTTCTAAATCATGATAATTTTTCATATACTACCTGTTATTGAGTTGGCATGAGTGATTTTTTTGCCATTGTGCTTACCGATGAATGTAAAATAGTGAATAATATATATGTGTAATATTTGATCTACCCGTTGGGTACCCAACAGGTACGGGTACCGCCGAGTATGGGTATGGGTGAAGTTTTATACCCGTGGGTATGGATACGGGTGAAATTTTGTATCCATCAACTATACGGGTATGGATATGGTATTGCTCTACCCTGCCCATACCCTACCTATTGCCATCCTTACTCGAGAGGCATGACATGGCAACGGACATACAGCTAGTTTGTTTTGCAAAAAAAACATGGTAAAAATTTACGTCGTTGACTTTTGGAAAAAATATGCTTTATTATTTATGGTAGGACTAGCACACATGCCCGTGCGTTGCACCGGGAGATAAAAAAATCATTTTTTTCATAAATAACATCAGCACAATTCTAAATATCTCCAAATTCTATCAATTTACTGTTACCATCAGGTCTATCCATAGAAGTGAAATAGAACTGTAAACAATTTTTGACATGTGAATTTTGAGAAACTGAATTTTTTACTTTTATGTAGTCAGTGCATTGTCGGCCTCCGATAGGATATGTCGTTAACAACCTTCAATTCTTTAGCTAGACTTAAATTTTCACCACACATTTCTGTTTTGCTTCCTTTCTTGCTTTCTTTCACCTACGCTGCCGAATTAAATATCATGGGATTTGAGCCAAATCATGTAAGCAAGCATGACCAGCTTAATATGTTAGTCTACTTTTTGCTGCCGGAGTACCATTGAAATTGAGCGCATCTTCGATGGCAGAAGATACTACAACTTGAGAGAAACAACAACAATCAGGATACGTGAAGACTCAGGCGCGCCCTGAGCGGAGGTCTGTGACCGTGAGAGCAAGACACCAACGCCTGGGGTGGTGGTGCATTTACGAAGTAAATCCATTGTGCCTTGAACTAATCATGAAGCAAAGTAGAGCATGTATATAGTTAGCTAAGATAATATTAGGTAATTTGGTTCTGTAGCTAATGCACAAACTTATGTCATCTGTAGAGGGATAAAACAAAAGAAACATACACCACAGAAGTTGCCCACCACGACATCAGTTAGCCGCTGCCCCGCTCTTGTGTTGCCCGTGCGACAGCACCACCACGCCCAGCTAACCGCTGCCCCGCTCTTGTGCTGCCCGTGCGACAGCACCACCACGCCACCAAGGCTGCTTAGGTATACCACGACCTTGGCCGCTTCCTGTGCCTTGCCCTTATCCCCAAGACGCTCCTCTTCTTGGTGGGGTAGATGGAGAAGCTAGCGGCGGCGTCTGTTGCCGAAGCTCTGCCGGGGTGTCGAACGGTGGATGCTAAGACGTGGGGATGGGAGCTAGGGCGCTGGACGGCTAGGAGCTCCATGGTGATAGTGCTATCCTCGATTAGTGCTTCGGGGGCGGCGAAGGCGTGGCCGATGAAGAGCGCGCGGTAGACGCTGCCATTGACCTGCTTCCAGGAGTCTTTCGGCTCCCGCTGGTAGCTAAACCACTATGCCGATGTCGTCCGACAGAGGAGCAGTGGTCCATGGAACTGCAGGCTCAGCTCTAGCCTCCATTGATTGAGGTCAACAAACTTGCACGACATGAATCGCTCGGCATCGGAGCTCATGTGTCTGATAGCTTGGATCGCTAGATTTCGATGGATCTCCCATATTTAAGGCTGAGAGAAGGTCTGGTCAAGATCTGAACTTTGGATCGGTCTCTCATCTGACACGGCTACGATGGATCGCTCCCATATTTAAGGCTGAGAGAAGGTCTGGTCAAGATCTGAACTTTGGATCGGTCTCTCATCCGACACGGTTACGAACTCAGAAATTCAATACTACACGGGATGAGGGGAGAAAACTTTTCTCACGCCAGCGACCAGGAGCGGACAACATATGAGGGTCTGGCCTAAGAGGGATGACATATGGACGAATCTGGATGGCGGACGGATGAAACATACAAAACAAATAAATCGAACAGTTTTTCACTTACCGGTGGCATTGAGGGTAATATGTAGTTTGGTGAACAGTTTTTTACTTACCGGTGGCATTGAGGGTAATATGTAGTTTGGTGGAAGGGTATATTGGTTAAAAAATGTTGGACGAACGAACCATGGAAACCTTACGTCATTCGCCAGCGACCAGGAGTGGACAACATACGAGGGTCTGGCCTAAGAGGGATGACATACAGACGAATCTAGACAGCGGACGGACGAAACATACAAAACAAATAAATCAAACAGTTTTTCACTTATCGGTGGCATTGAGGGTAATATGTAGTTTGGTGAACAGTTTTTTCACTTACCGGTGGCATTGAGGGTAATATGTAGTTTGGTGGAAGGGTATATCAGTTAAAAAAGTGTTGGACGAATGAAAACCTTACGTCCTTTATTATTAGGTATTAGGTATAGATATTTGTTATCTTTTCCTAGCCGCCGCCTCTTTGACCTAGCCGCCGCCTCTAAGCTTCGCCTCCTCCATAGATCGGTTCCCCCTCCTCCGGCCGGCCTCGCCGGTGTCGGGAGGGGTGGGGAACCCGATCTATGGGTGGAGATTTCAATAAAAATAGTATTTTCCAAAGATTAGCTCTTCGTTCAGCGACGAGATCTTCTTCCCAGCGTCAATGGTGGTGCTGTAAGATTACAATTTTTAGGTACGGTCTTCAAGATCTTGCTTCGCCAGATCGGTTTTGGATTGTTTCTCCTGGTTGCCGCGAGGAGGGTTATCCTCGCAATATTTGTCCCGACTGCTACGTCTTTGACAATGGTGATTCGTACTCTCGGCTTTCCGGCGACGTTGACAAGGCTGTTCGGTTTCTCTTCCCTAGAATACTGGTGTTGGTACTCTTGCTGATATGGTATGATTGCTTTAATGATTGCGTGCGTGCACGTAGTCTTGGCACCGCGGCTCAAATTTAAAAAAAGGGAGAACCACTATTGGTATTTACAGGTTTATGGTTTGATATCTGTGCCATTATCTTTTGGCTGGCTTCAGGAAAATACAAGATTGTGTCATGGAAGAAGAAGAGTTTGAATGCCTTGAAGATTATCTCGTTTTTTCTTAGACTTTATTTTATAATCGCTAGAGACAGCTTATATATCTCTACTATGTACTGTTCGTTGCTATAATATATTATGGTATTGTTTAAAAAAAAGGTATTAGGTATAGATAGATTTTCTAGAGCACCGGAAAGGTGAAAACAGAGGCGAACTGTCAAATAAATCTTTTTGGTATCGAGTTATCCACAATCCAATGTAGGCAAACCGGATAAGGAGTAGTATGACACTCGAACTGTTCCTTTTAGAGATCAGATTGGTATCAGTATTCCGTTGGTAACAACTACTAACAAATACTCCGTATATTAGGGGCATTATATAGAAAAAACGTGCAGCACGCGATTTTCTGATCGCTCCATTGTCGCCGCCATCATCCATGTCGACGTCGACCATCGTTGCCCGGGCGGAGGCGATGGGGCACCACGTCCTGAAGATCCACGGCTACTCCCACACCAAGGCGCTGGTGGCCACCGGCGAGCACGTCCTCTCCTGCGGCTTCCGCGTCGGCGGCCGCACCTGGCGCATCATGTATTATCCCAACGGCAAGAAAAAGGAGTGCGCGGACTGGATCTCCGTCGGCCTCAACGTGGAACACGACGCCGCCGCAACCGCCGTGAAGGCGTCGTTCCGCTTCAGTATTCTTGACAAGGACGGCGAGCCGGTTGCTGCGTACACCGCCACCAGCTCCGCCATACGGACGTTCCCGTCGCCGGGGCGTAACGACGGGTATACCTTCCAGTCCTTCGTTAGTAGGCTCGACCTGGAGAGGTCGGCGCACCTGAGGAACGATGGCTTCGCTATCCGGTGCGAAATCCAAGTAGTGAGAGACGTGAGACTCCATGTCCGATTGGAGGAGGCGTTGCCTGACGTGCCGGTGCCGGAGCCTGACCTGCACGCCCAGCTCGCGCACCTCCTTCACACCAAGGAGGGGGCGGATGTGGAGTTCAAGGTCGGCGACGAGACGTTCTCCGCGCACAGATGCATTCTCGCGGCAAGGTCTCCGGTCTTTAGGGCCGAGCTCTCCAGTGCCACCGCCGGTACATGCCTCAAGATCCATGACATGGACGCCCCGGCGTTCGGGGCTTTGCTCCACTTTATCTACACGGACGCGTTGCCGGAGATGGCCGTGCCAGCCGTCGCACGGCAGTTACTTGCCGCCGGAGGTAGGTACCAAGTGGCGAGGCTAAAGTTTGTCTGCGAGGACAAGCTTAGCAGGAGCGTCGACAGAATCACGGAGCTGAACGTCGACTCGGCGGCCACGGCTCAGATACAGCGGCATCACGGCCGCCACAGATGGATCACGGCGTGGTGGTTGAAGATTCTGAATTTGCATCGCCCTCAACGCCAACCTCCACAATGTTCTCTGCACTCGACGGTGGCCTCCGTCGACAAAGCCAGCCGCGACGCCAGGCCGTCGCCCTCTGCCTCGACCATCGTCGTTTCGGAGACAACTGGGCACCATGTGCTCAAGATCGAAGGCTACACGCGGACAAAGATGATGCTCGCAAACGGCCAGTACTTCTGCTCCGGAGAGTTCCGTGTAGGAGGCCACACCTGGCGTCTGAAGTACTACCCAAACGGCCATTCGTTAGAAAGCACAAGCTTCATATCCATGCGCCTCGAATCCACCAGCATCGGCACCTTAGACGAGGACGTCCACGGAAAAGTCGAGCTCAGCATCAGCTTGCCTGGCCACGCCGAGGAGCCGATTCAGTTGTGTAATTTCTACAACCACAATTGCGCTTTCACCAAGAACAGTAACGGCGTCAACATCGATAGATTCATCACGAGGGCTGAGCTGGAGAGTTCCATATATCTCAAGGACGACTGCTTCACCGTCCGGTGCGTCCTCACCGTCTTCCTGAAGGAGGTGCGCGCGGAGCCGCTCGTAAGGGTTCCACCGCCCGTCCTGCCCCAGCACCTCTGCCAGCTCCTCTCGTCTCGGGAGGGGAGCGATGTGTCCTTCAAGGTTGGCCGCGAGACGTTTGCCGCACACCGGTGCGTCCTCGCTGCTCGGTCCTCGGTCTTCAAGGCGGAGCTCCTAGGCCCGATGAGAGAGCACAAAGCGGGATGCATCTGCATCGACGACATGGACGCCGACGTGTTCGGAGCGCTGCTCCACTTCATTTACACCGACGAGCTGCCCACGACAACGAAAGGGGAAGCGACGGCGATGGCCCAGCACCTGCTCGTCGCGGCGGACAGGTACGACATGGAGAGGCTGAAGCTTGTCTGCGAGGACAAGCTATGCAGGCACCTCGACGCGGGCACGGCGGCGACGACCTTGGCATTGGCCGAGCAGCATCAGTGCCCACGGCTCAAGGAGGCCGTCTTCGCCTTCATCTGCAGCTCGCCTTCCAACTTGAGAGCAGTTGTGGCGAGCGATGATTACGAGCATCTGATGACGAGTTGCCCCTCTATTACCAAGGAGCTCATCGCCAAGATCGCAATTGCACTTTAGACTTATCAAGCAGACGTGATTTTTTATAGTTTGGTCGAATTTGTTTTTCCTGATCTCTGTTCCTCAATAATGACTAGTACTCGTGTACGTGCACATGCACGTATTAACTAACGCACAAAAGTATTGTACATGTTAGATACAAATAATCTTTTCATTTTTCAAACTAATAACGATGATCTGTATAAATAGTATTTCAGTGATACAAAATCATACAATGCTTTCAAGGTTCCTTTGATCTGCGTGTAGAAAAAGTATTTTACCTTGGATTGCCGAGCATAAGAAAATTGATTTATGAGGTGCAATATGTGATAAATTCAAAAATCATTATATTGTTGATTGTAATACTTTAAATATTAAATCAAATAGCAAGACAACCTATGAGGTCAAAATATACATTATGGGTATCATGATGCCTATTTTTTTATAATCTATCCAAAGAATGTGCTAATGTCAGTCCTTCAGTTCAAACTTCAAAGCAACACACAAATAAAAACTACTTGAAAATTAGTCAGCCTATATGTATATCTTCTGACCGGAGATGCTATACTATGATATCAGAACATCTTCATGACATCTATATTCAATTACCAGACCTGGGATGTAGCAATTCAGGTCAAACTGAAGTACAGAAATTTGAAATCATGTCAGCTTAGAAATCATCCAATACTCTTATAGAAATTCACCGAGTAAAGAAATATCAACCAGATAGCTGAATGATCAAGCACCGAGTCAAAATCAAACATCAACTGAAGTATTATTCGCCAAAATTTGCACATAAACATGCGTACCCAAACTGACTAAACAAGCACCATTGTCATTTCTTCGAAAATGCAGTCCATTGATCTCCCTCCACATAGCTTTGTCCAGCTGAAACCAATGTTGGGATGAATCTTGTACCTAGTACATTTGGCGTTCACACATGCTCAGTAATGCAGGTTTGTCCTGAGCCCATATGCACCATACCTATAGTGTTGAAATAATAGATGATGATACCGTAGTGCCTTCAGTAGAATCTGAAAGCAAAATAAAAAATCATTCTTTCCCAGAAGCTAGCCTGAAAGATTGTCAAGCACATGTCACTTTCAATTCAACTCATCCATACACCAGTACAGAAGCATGCTAATTGCATTCAGCCAAATAGGTATTGGAAATTATTTAAGGTATTGGTGATGTAACATGGAAAATTGCAATTATAAAGGAATGATGGGCACATTTTTAGTTTTAAGGGTAGCAGCTTTGTGAAAAATAATGGCGGAGGTTAATTTTTAAGGTAGTAGCTTTCTGAAAAAGTAATGGCATAACAAGACAATCAATTAATACCACAGGATTTTTCAGCTTCTAGTTGGACAACTTATAGGTCCCAGAAGCGATTCAGAATGAACGACAAGCTTATACACACTCAATTCATGTTGGTTGTAAAAACTGGTCGACCCCAGCTTCCTTAGATTCTTATACAACAAGTGCGCACTCATGCATCAAATTTCCCCTTTGTCATTTGATGTGCTTCCAGGGATAGACAGAGATGCTTGTTCTGGACAAGTAAAGACAACGCTAGCAAATAGTCTGATAAATCATCTTATTTAATTTCACACTGAAAAATGTACATGTGATCATCCAATAAATATCGAATCAAATTATGTAACACTGCTAGCAGAATTGATACTACCTGAAGCTTCTCTGTCTGTCCTGACAAAGTAACCATTGTGTGTACTTGAAGCTTCTTTGTCTGTCCTGACAAAGTCGATACTGGCTTGTGTGTAAGCGCAAAACAAGAACACTGATGCTTACCTGACGAATTGATACTACCTGAAGCTTTCCAATCCCTTTGGTCAGAACACGGTATCCACAAAGTAGCATTTATCGGCTCTTTTCACAGTTATTGGATAAGCTCATGAGCTTGACCAGGCCCAGTTCGGATCACCTGCATAGCGACGCCGAACAGTGCCATCGAGCATGAGTCAATAACGCATCAGGTTTTCCCCCAAAAATTCGCCATGGGCAGTGAAAACTTTGAACGAAACCAGATGTGACCTGATAGTTTCCGGGACGTACCGCTCCTTGCTCCTGAGCGCAGCCGCCGCCACATCCAGTTCCGCATCAACTGAACTCTTATTCGATTGGTGGGCGGCGCCCTCGACGCGGCGCCCTCGCGTGGTGGGTGGCGCCCTCGACGCGGCGCCCTCGATGCGGCGCCCTCGCGTGGTGGGCGGGGCCTTCGACCCGGAGGTGGGCGACGCCCGGCACTCTGGCCTGCTCGCGTGGAGGTCTTCCCCCTCGGCTGCGGGGCGGCGAGCTTGTGTACTTGCCGGCGACCTCGTTTGCTGCTTCCCGGCTCACGTGGGTGGAGATGCTCGCCGGCGACCTCGTTTGCTGCTTCCCATTTCACGTGGGTGGAGATGCTCGCCGGAGACCTCGTGGTGGGGCGGATTCGAGGTGGAATGCAGTGGGGCGCCGGAGACCTTGCGGCGGGGCAGAAGACTGCCGTGGGAGTCTGACAACCTCGCGGTGGGGCGGAAGACTATCGTGAGAGTCTGTCGTGGGTGACAGTTTGTTTCTTGCTAATCGTGGAGATAAGCCGGGATTACCGTGGACGGTCCAGATCCTCCGGATCTGACAGTCTGGGTTGTTTTATATTAGTAGAGATAATGACATGATGTAACCTTTGTGTAATAGAAGACGACTTCAATGATACCGTGCAGTACGTTCGCTCCCGCCTGGCTTTGATTTCTGTATTTCCTTTTTCACTGAACTTGAGTCCCTTACTCGTCAAGATCATTGTACATAGCAATACGCAAATTACAGTCATCAAATATGCATGAGAGAATCATCGGAGGTCACTAGAGCCTATAGAGCTCCGTATTTGCCTATGTGGCACGTTGTCGACCCCACCTGTAGGTTCCCAGCCGAATTTTATTTTACAGATATCCCCAAAATTTTCCTTTTCTTCCCCACTATGGTCCTCCCTTTATTTCTCTATATAAAAACATTAAAAAAAAGAAAATCCTAGCATATGTGCAGCATTCCCCTCCCCTGCATCTTCCCGTCGGTGACGCCCCGTCCCTGCTTTGCGCCCGGCCGGTGGCACCCCGCCCATGACTCTAGGACGAGCGGGTCGTCGACGAAGGTGACCTCCAGGAGCCGCCCCGACCCTGCATCCAGGACGAGCGCGTCGTCGATGGAGGCGACCTCCAGGTGCCGCGCCACCGCCGATGCTTCGATGCCGAGGCGATGCACCGTCGCCGGTTCTTGGATGCGGAGGCGGGGAAGGGGAGGAGCTCCCTCGCCTTGTACCTTGAGTGAACCGCGTCGCCGTCGCCCAGCTCCAGCAGCCTCGCCGCAGCGGGGTGCATGGGGCGAGGTCGGGAGTGGCTCAGAGCTCCATCAGCCTCGTCGCAGTGGGGGGCCAGCGAGGATGCGAGGATGCGAGGAAGGCCACCACCACATGAAGACCGCTCGAGCTTCGGGTGTAGGATAAGCGGCCAAAAAAGGGGAACAGTCGACGCTTGCAGCTTGCCAGGGTCGTCGGAATCTGGCGTGGATCTAGCGGGGGCGCGGAATGCAGCGCGGATTCTAGTGGCGGCGCAGATGCTGGTGGTCGGCGGCTCGACGCTGAGTTGTTCCGAGCATAGGGACGAAGGGGGCGGCGGGGCAGGAGGTCAGGGCGGTGGGGAAAGAGGAGGAAGAAGAAGGTGGGTGTGACTCTGACTGGTGGGGTCAGTAGTCAGTCTGACTAGTGGTTGTTTCCCTCAACTTTGCAATTTAGTTCTTTTGTTTTTTTCGTACTACAAAATAATCAATGCAGATGGTGTGAGGATGACAGACGGGGTCCATGAAAAGCCATGTCAGGAAATACGGAGCTCTACGAGTTCGATGACTTGCTATGTATTTTACTCTTTCATATATATGTGGAGTGGATAGGAGTTCTAAACTTCCACTAGGACTGAACTGAAGGGGTCGCAACAGTTCTGCACAATGAGCTTCCATTAAACAAGGCTAGGTATCGCCCGTGCGAAACATCTAAAAAAGGAACGCAAGCATGCGCTAGATATGTGTCGCTTGTTTTTTTATCTCGATAATGGGCGCTTTATATTAGTTTAAGCATTATATCCGGCCTACCTTACATAACAAGATGCACGCAGAAGTCCAGTAGTCATAAGAAAAATCAAAAAAGTCGAAATACATACTCCCTACGATCGATATTACCTTTCGTAAATATAAATGTACATAAACACATTTTAGTGCTAGATATATCCGAAATTGCGAAAGATAATATGAGTCGAAGGGAGTATCATTTTTGAGTAATTGTAATTCGTCTAAGGTGACAATGGTGGACCAATCCGTACATTATGCGACCATCCATGTTTGAAAAAAGTATCCCTCATTGTAGCCTCAAATCGTGTACAAACCTTTGTAAATAGGTCTTCATTCTCCATCCGCTGAAGAGGTGACCACAAACGGAACATACCGGTACACCTATAGATGACCTGCAAGAGAGAACAATTTGTGTCATTAAAACTTTTTCATTTCTATATAGCCAGAACGACCATATAACGGCAAGCGCTCCCACCCTAATAAGCGTTCTAAACCTAAGATCAATACCATGAAGCCAATTCTCAAAGATATTGGCTACACTAGTCGGAGGATACATGTCGAAAGCTACTTAGATAATTGACCATGCATATAGCTCTCGCAAAGCGGCAATGTAAAAATAGATGTTTAATTGTCTTGTCTTGATGAAAAAAACCCAGATCTAGTACTATCATGCCAATTGTGCTTTGTAAGATTATCTTTGGTTAGGAATACTTCTCGACAAAGATACCACGCAAAGATCTTGGTCTCTATTGGTATCTTCATCTTCCAAATCTTCTTATTATTATCACCTCGTACGTCTGATTGGATAATCACTTTATATAAAGAATCTACTAAAAATTGCCATTAGCATGTAGATTCCATCGAAATTCATCACTTCCAAGAGAAAGTTGTATAGAATCCAAACATTGACATAATCAACTGCAATCAACTTTTGGTTGAAGTTGATTATGTCACTAAGTGGGTGGAAGCAATTCCAACCAAAAGTGTTGATCATGCTACAACATAAAAAAATGCTTAAGGATGTAATCTTTCCCAGGTTTGGAGTACCTAGATATTTAACTACTGATATGGTTCTCATTTCTTGCATGGTATTCTTAGAAAAACATTAGTAAGGTATGCTGTTATTCATAGAGTTGCATCTCCATATCATGCTCAAACAAGTGGACAAGTTGAACTGAATAATAGGAAACTTAAATTGATATTAGAAAAGACAGTTAATAAATCTAGATCTGATTGGCCAACTAAAATTAATGATGCTTTATGAGACTATAGAACTGCTTTTAAAAACCTTGTGAAAATGTCTTCATATAAAATGTTTAGGGAAAGCTTGCCATCTTCCAGTAGAGTTAGAGCATAAAGCTAGGTGGGCTGTTAAGAAAACTTAACTTCAAATTTAAAACTGCTGGTGAGAAGAGAGTTTAAGATTTGCATTTGTTAGATGAATGAAAAATAAAACATATAAGAGTGCTATATTGTTCAAAGAAAAAGTTAAAATTTGGCATGATAAGAAAATTAGAAAGAGTTTAAAGTGGGTGATAAAAAATTATTAACTCATGTTTTAAGTTTTATGCAGGCAAACTACTATCCAAATGGCAAGGACCATTGGTGATACAAGAAGTGTACCGCTCCGAAGCCATTAGACTTCAAGGAGACAATAGAGGTAAACATCATGTAGTTAATGGACACCGTCTTAAACATTATATTGCAGGAAAAACATTTGTTAGAAAGGTGGAGATGGTGCATTTCTGGACTCCAGAGAATGTTATCTCCTCGAAATATCGTCTGCCATAACTCTGAAATCAATAAAAGGTAACTTTCAGAGTCATAACCATCTCAGAATCTCATAAAATTTTAGAACTCCTAATATTTTGGAATAATAAGTTGTTTAGGAAAAAACCCGACGAAGAAGAGTCCTGAGAAGCAAATGAGGCCAAGTGGCACGGTCCCTCTTGCTGGGCCACACCACACGTACTCATTTGCAACTTTGGACTTCGTTTATCTCCGTTTCGTCTCAAACTTTCCGTATTACCATAGAAACCGTCAGTTAATATATACTCCCTCTGCCGATCTAACCTCACATCGAGTCTTTCATCGCATGTTGTACAATTACTAGGAAGCTTGGCGCGGCGTCACGCCGCGCCCTTAGCTCTTAGATTGTTGGTTAAAGGAGTATATAAATACTACACTATCTGACTTGCTGAAGTATCAGATGTGATGGAGTAATTGAAACAATTCCAAAGTTGTACTGTGTAGCTATGGTTAAAAAATATTTTATTCTGGCAGACGTAGCGGCGTAGGCGATCGTGAGAAAATGATGAAATTGGGTAGTATAGACAAAAAAAACACGACCTAATCATTAGGCGGTAGAAAAAAATAGGTTAGTATATAGTAGCACTGCAACCGTAGTTCTGGAGTGAGGAAACTATATTCCACGGAATAAGGATAACGCGTGCTGGCTTAAAGAGGCGACATGCGGCAGAGCAAATTTCCCATAGTCATGAAGAGGATGGTAGTATTTTACCTCGATAAGAGATGCGGTGGATGGTGGAGAATTTTGTTTTGGAAGTTGCAACAAAAGAAAGCAGTAGTAGTATCTCCGACTCAAAGAGATGACGGACGATTGAGTAAGTATATTTTTTCAGCATTTTAAAGTATGGATTAGTAGTTTTTAATGAATAAAATAGGTGACAAATGATACAACAATGTTTTTCCTGTAAGACAGTCGGAACTATTGCCAAGAAATTATTGTTGAAGAATTACTCTGAGAATATTAGTTGAGGTGATTAATAGAAGGTAGTGCATTTTGTTAAATAAAAGAGGGATTGAATAGCGGATTTTGTAAGAGAACCTTGAAGCAAGTGTAAAATAAGACTACTGTCATTGAAGAATTACCAATGGACAATATTATTCATGCACCATCCACAGAATACTGCTTAGAAATTACCGCTAATATCATACGTGCCATTGAAGAATTACTGTTGCATAATTATCGTCCATGAATTACTGTTGGCGTTGAAGTGATGGTTTGGCTCGAAGAATTACTATCAGAGAATTACTGTTCCTAGATCATCGAAGAAATATTGTTGCAAAATGATTGTCGCAGCATTGAAGAATTACCGTTTTTATGCAATTACCATCGGGGAAGTACTGCTTGAGCCAAAGATCTATACCAGGAAATTAATATGGATTTTCTATGGGAACCTTGAAGCAAGTGTAAAAGAAGACTATTGTCATTGAAGAATTACTAATGGATAATATTCTTCATGCACCATCCATAGAATACTGCATAGAAATTACCGTTAATATCGTACGTGCCATTGAAGAATTACTGTGGCATAATTATTGTCGGTCAATTACTGTTGGCGTTGAAGTGAAGGTTTGGCTCGAAGAATTACTATCAGAGAATTACTATTCCTAGATCGTCGAAGAAATATTGTTGCAAAATGATTGTCGCAGCATTGAAGAATTATCGTTAGGCAATTACCATTGGAGAAATACTTCTTGAGCCAAAGATCTATACCAGGAAATTACTGATAGGAAATCACTGAGTAAATAATATAGCGCGCAAGTATTCATGTTATACTGGAAAACTATCGGGAAATTACTGTTCATGTTGTACCGAAAAACTACTGCAAAAATTGAGCTGAAGGAAAAATTCAAATAAATTATGTTCTGAAATTACTGTCGGGGAATTGCGCACCATCATTGAAGAATAAAATGCCGAAAAATTATTGTTTAAGCTAAATAATTTTACCAAAAAAGTAATGCTACAAAATCACTGGTAGAAGTACTGGCGTTATATAAGACTGATCATTGATGTTATTTTGGCCACCAGATTAAAATCCAACGCTCCAAAGATAATGAGGCACTGTTCATATAGATATACTGTTCATATGAACAGTGTTACATGACGTGGGTGTTTGTGAAGAGGCTATAATAGTTAGCCATTATATATATAGTATTATGTATTGTTTGGCCAAAATCCTTGGAAGTGCTTTCATTGCTTATGTTTGCAATATGTGAAATACAGCAAAATAGCGGCACAACTGAATCCTGGTGAAAGTGAAGTAATATTGTCAGCACGCCACAAGCATAGGTTATTCATGATCGGCCAGAGCAATAAAAAAAAGTGGCACAAAACGGTTTTGCTTTATTATGGTTCCATAGCGAAGCACGGACAATATGCTATACATAATACTACTATTTCAATAGGAAGGTCAGTTGTTTGGATAGAGAGTACATAAGATTAGAGATAGAGATCATATATGTATTCTTTTGAGTATTACTTCGAGGTCAAGTAAGACCTCTTATTTAAAGGACAGCAGATTTACGAATTATCAGTCAAGCTATGAGAAATTTATCAATCCAGTGTCCTTCTAGTTCGTCCTACCCAATCTCGTGTACCATGCCATCCCACTATCCTCATGGTGGTATTTACCCTGGAAGAACCTAATGGTGCCTGCATAGTTTCATATGACATCTGATAGTTCAATTAGTCAAAAAGCGATATAGTACCTCCACTCACGTGTGCAAAAAAAAAAAACCCTGCGCTCAAAAATATAGGGCATATAAATTTAGTTACAGTGTTACTCCTCAAAGATTACTAAAACTAGCTGAATACCTGTGCGTTGCTACGGGTTAATTTTAGAAAAATATTTTGATGACACATTTATCGTGGCTAAGAAATGATTAGAAAAATACCAAATCTCTTTATCCTCCTCGAGAGATAGTTAACCAGTGTCAGACCTAGCAACTTTTGAGAGCCTGAACACCCAGTTACCGAACTACTCGTATTTTATAGCACAGTATGTGGATCTTGCTATTCATGATGTGTACACCACCCAAGAAGCTATTATATTTCTAGGTTCTTCATATTTGTATCATCGATTTAGAATCAAAAGGGGATAAAAAACACACACACACACAAACATATGAGTACATACACTAACACATACACATACTTGATACCTTTACGGTATTGTCCCACTTAACAGATTATCAGAATATCATAACGTCAGTTCCATTCCAAAGAATAAAAACCTTCAGTTTGCAAATTAAACTCAGCTATGGACTTCTCAATTTATGAAACAAATGCCATCTATGGAATTTCCAGTTTACGAAACAAATCTAAATGCCAATTGACCTGGGTCCTAACCGTACCCTGCTACACGGAGCAACGGAAACATGGGCAAAGCCATTGAGCCATTTGCACATAAGTTTCTTCCTTGTCAAAAGGAAGAGGTAATGCTAATTAAGTAGAAACATATGTATAATCTTCCATGGGGACATCACTAAAAGCTTGAAAGCAGGCTTTAGTTAACAATCCAATAGGCGAGTAACCCTGATACCGTTGATGCAATGGCATGCAGTTACACAAAAAATCCAAATCAGGGAATTGCATAATATAAAGAGTGAAATCAGGATACATTGAGTTGTCGATCGAAGGATGTGTGTTGTTGCCATGGTAAAACGGTGATAGGCTACGGCATATTAATATGTTGTTTCCAGGATAGGCTGCAACATAGGATGCACAGTGTGGTTAAAGGAGAAATAAAGGATCCATCGGTCGCTAGCTAGAGAGGCCTGACCGCCTGAGACGGCCAGAGAAAGGGATTCCAAAATCCAGATCACTGTGAGCTAACAGTCAGAACTCAGAACCGGAAGGCGTTGCTGAGGAGTCCCCTACCTCCAAGCATGCCGTCCTCCAGATCTGTGGAGGAAAGTAGCAACAACGACACTGACACCCCTGCTAGTTGGAGGAACATCATCGCGAGCAAGCGGACAAATCTTGCGAGCTCCACCTGATGTTCCACTCCCTGTAGTCCTCACTGGCCTCGCTCCAGGAGGCCTCTTCGTTGGCAGCGGGCGAAAGAGAACAACCAGACGGGGACTCAACCGCAGGACGGCCTGAGGCTCGGGGGCTAGGGACTGGACATAAAGCTCGAAGCTCGGCGAGTTAAATGAGCGCTCGTTTCCTTGACTCGTTTGAGCTCGACTCATTTTCTTAATGAGCCGAGCCGAGCAGCAAATTTTGCTCGTTAAGGTTAACGAGTTAAATAATCAATCAGATAGTGTTCGTGAGCTACTCATTAGGATCGTTAACAAATGCTAGTCCAATATGTTCTGTTTATAACCTCTCTCAAATTAATCTAAAAGTGAATGAGGGCTAGTTATTTGTGCTAAACCAATGCTAATATACGCTAGGTTGCTTTGCATTATCGAATCCTGATGCTAGCTAGTGTATGTATTGCCTGCTGATGCATTAAAATATCAGTCAGGCTTAAGTAATATTTTCTTAATGATCTTAACGAGCTGCTCGTGAGCGCTCGTTAACACATAACGAGCCGAGCCGAACAATGATTTCAGCTCGTTATCCTTAACGAGCTTAATGATTCGAGCCTTACCGATCACGAGCTTTAACGAGCCGAGCCTTAACGATCCGAGCAGCTCGTTATTCCAGCGACGGGGGCGGGGATGTATTGGTCCGCTGTGGTCCGTTCCACCAGCAGAGGTCGCCGGTGGCCCGATTTCACAGGGCCAACCTGGGAGCTCCTTCTGCGGATGCGGATGTGACATGAGGGTGGTCGGCCGTGGCGAAGGAGTCGATGGAGACCGGGGCTGTGCACTTCGATGTGGCCGGCCATGCCTCGTCCGCATCCTGGCGCCGAGGCCTCTTCTTCGGGCACTATACCGCAGCGAAGGAAGTTGATGCGCGCGTGGCAACAGGCTGGGGTAGCGCGCATGTGCATGTACATGCCGAATTGGAAGGGATCCCGTTGGCAGGAATGGAGGGGCTAGCCGCTACAGGCATGGGCAGGGGCCGACGGGCACTTTGGTTTCTTATTTGGATGAATCGAGGTTGATGCGATCGAGCGAGGGGAATAGGACGGGGAGTGCGGTCTGATTCAAATTCGAAATAAACAAGGAGGAACAAAAAATACAAATTGATACACGAATAGTGCCATTTGTACTTTTGTCTTTTTGTGACACTATTCTTGTTAGATTTCTCCTTTTTTTATTTCTCTATTCCTATTTTGAATTTGGTTCTCAAAATTTGAGGTATTGTAAACACACATCTTGTGCATACTAATATATTTTTTGTGAAATTTTTGGACACTTATAAATTTGAATTTTACAAACTGGTATCATAGTAGCATTTCAAGTATAGGATCACTAGATATTTTCCGCAACAGAGATACACATTTTACTCTTCCGTCAGGTGATAATATTCTAATTATTTGTCCATTATAATATGTTGCATTTCTGATCTATAAAAATATCTTCTTTTGGTTCATTGCATCATTACCTGATTTATTATTTACTCTCTTTTGACTTAGACTAGCTGAATATCATGCAAATCTTGGCAAGCACAGTCCACAAGAGCAGAGTTGAAGTGTGCTATTCGCAAAATTACAATATAGTAATAAGTAATCGTATAAGTTTTAAAACATAAGTAACCCTGTAGGTTATTTTAGCATGGTTCAGAACCTTTCAGTTGTAGTCTAGCTACTATTTTATCTGTTTGTTTTACCATTGAAAATACCAATTGATTTACTCATGAGTATTTGACAGGTGTCTATCTTCTGATCAATGAAGTGGTGCCCGGAACACTTGTTTCATGAGGAATCAATATTTTGTAGTGATATTGCAAGCTACAACTTCATTGAATTTTTTGTTCATTTATGTTTTAAATTAAATAAGTTCTAATTAATATTTCGTAATAATATATACTGCCAGTTCTACATCCTGAAAAAATGGACTAGACAATGGTTATATGATGTGAACTTATTTAGTTTAAGATCCCTTCCATGTACCCTTTGAATTAGTCCATTGATGATAGATCAATTTTCATTCTTTTTCAAATTTTACATATAAACTGATTATAGTGATATATAACAACCTAGGCGCTGGTGACGTTAGCTACCTCAATCAAAATTAGGTGGGTGCAAAGTTGATCAAGTACACAGGACATCTTTAAACATGAAACCTTCTGCAGTTTTCCCTTTTTACTGATTATGAGATATATGGTTTCCTTATTCGTAGTAGTGACATTTTAAAATTGTAGTTTTATTACGGTGACACTGCGATGATGGTTTATTATTTACCTGCTAGGTTTATTTTCTTAACATGATAGCAAAACATACTTAGATATTTATTTTTATATTTGAAGGTGTGATACTGATATATAGGCAAACCTATCACGTGTTTGCCAGATCATAGTGTTGTTAGAGGAAGCTATTTCCATGTATATGCTTGAACCTTCGATTGGTTTTTGTGTGCAGTGTGATGTGAACCTTCTTTTGGTTTTAGTTACTAATTTGGTATGGATTTAGAATTCCATTGTACACTAATTTGTGCCAGAGAACAATTAAATAAGAAAATATAATTGGTGCGGAGACAAGAATAGGGACCTGTCTCTGGTTCAATTGTACTAATCCGATGGATGAAAAATCACACGAGCAAGTGACATGACCGAGACGAAGCGTGCTGGGCTGACTCCCGTGTCTAACAGCACCACACAAGTGTATATAGGAGTTATATTGTACGAAGACGTAGGCATTATTTGTTATGGAATATTTGAATCAAGCTACACTGAACCTTTTTATTTAGTAATTGCAACCTCAGATGTGTCTACATACAGTCTGTTCATGCAGGAGTGGAGGACACATCATTGCATACTTTATATAATGATCTTTTAGCTGAAATTAATTACATGTATACCTCAAAGATCATGCAGAGGATGGATTAATCTCCGGTGTGTCCCCATGCATGAAGCATCTCAGTCTGCTGGTTTAGCTTCATTATCCTCCTTTTTCTATTGTCTTGGTGAACTTTACAACAGTTATTTGAGCTAATAATGTTTTCTTCTGTAACACTAATATAAACTGGTATTCCGTTGTTTAGGGTTGGGATAGAGCAAAAACAATTAGGAGAACACAGATCTCCTTTTGGGCTTGAAGCCTTGAACCTTGCAAAATTATTTTGGAAAACTGCTAGATATTTCAAAGCTCGAGGTCGAGTGGAAATGTCGCCACTTTTACTATTTCTGAACGTGGGACGATGATTATTGCAATCTCTCCAAAATTATTGGCTCTCACAACATGGGCAAAATTATCGGCTGTGAGAGCGACTAGGGCAATTTCCCAAGGTTGGAGAAAAAACTAGCGCGTAGCTGACATGTTGGAATGAGGTGACTACAATAAAGCGTGGGTGTTAATAATGGTGATGCCCATCGGCCGGTGAGAAAAAGAAAATGTACTCGTATGTTGTTTTGGGAGAGAGAGAGAGAGAGAGAGAGAGAGAGAGAGAGAGAGAGAGAGAGAGAGAAGCTATGACGTTTTAGAGAAAGAGGGGTAGAAAGAGCATTAAAGTTTGATGTCAAATAGAAGTGAGTGTTTTAGATTAAAGTTGGAGTGACCCAAAATGCATGATCTTGCCCTCGGTTGGATGAGTTTCAAATGTTGCTAAAATGTATCTTTGTTCACATATCCTGCTAATTAAGTAGAAACATATGTATAATCTTCCATGGGGACAGCACTAAAAGCTTGAAAGCAGGCTTGAGTTAACAATCCAATAGGCGAGTAACCCTGATACCGTTGATGCAATGGCATGCAGTTACACAAAAAATCCAAATCAGGGAATTGCATAATATAAAGAGTGAAATCAGGATACATTGAGTTGTTGATGGAAGGATGTGTGTTGTTGCCATGGTAAAACGGTGATAGGCTGCGGCATATTAATATGTTGTTTCCAGGATAGGCTGCAGCATAGGATGCACAGTGTGGTTAAAGGAGAAATAAAGGATCCATCGGTCGCTAGCTAGAGAGGCCTGACCGCCTGAGACGGCCGGAGAAAGGGATTCCAAAATCCAGATCACTGTGAGCTAACAGTCAGAACTCAGAACCGGAAGGCGTTGCTGAGGAGTCCCCTGCCTCCAAGCATGCCGTCCTCCAGATCTGTGGAGGAAAGTAGCAACAACGACACTGACACCCCTGCTAGTTGGAGGAACATCGTCGCGAGCAAGCGGACAAATCTTGCGAGCTCCACCTGATGTTCCACTCCCTGTAGTCCTCACTAGCCTCGCTCCAGGAGGCCTCTTCGTTGGCAGCGGGCGAAAGAGAACAACCAGACGGGGACTCAACCGCAGGACGGCCTGAAGCTCGGGGGCGGGGAGGTATCGGTCCGCTGTGGTTCGTTCCACCAGCGGAGGTCGCCGGTGGCCAGATTTCACAGGGCCAACCTGGGAGCTCCTTCTACGGATGCGGATGTGACATGAGGGTGGTCGGCCGTGGCGAGGGAGTTGATGGAGACCGGGGCTGTGCACTTCGATGTGGCCGGCCATGCCTCGTCCGCATCCTGGCGCTGAGGCCTCTTCTTCGGGCACTATACCGCAGCGAAGGACGTTGATGCGCGCATGGCAACAGGCTGGGGTAGCGCGCATGTGCATGTACGTGCAGAATTGGAACGGATCCCGTCGGTAGGAATGGAGGGGCTAGCCGCTACAGGCATGGGTAGAGGCCGACGGGCACTTTGGTTTCTTATTTGGATGAATCGAGGTTGATGCGATCGAGCGAGGGGAATAGGAGGGGGAGTGCGGGCTGATTCACCGGTCTTCTTGACAGACCAAGGTTTATTTTGATATTCCGCCGTGCCTTTGCCAGCGCTACAGAGGAGGGGAGAGGGAGCACCTCAGCACGGTGGAGGAGGGTGGCCGGTGGCCGGGGCTGGTTCTGTTGGGGATTTCTAGCTGGTTCTGTTTCGGTCGGGGACAGATATTGAAGAAAGAACAACGAAGCAATACGATGGCAATTGTGTGTAATATGTGATCCGATGGGAGGGTAAAATTGGAAACAAAAGCCAGATGAAAGCGTATTTTGGTGAATTGAAAGCGTATTTGTGACCGCCACGGACCATACCTCTAGCAATATTATTAGTAGAGATTGACCGCATAAATAGAAGAAAACATTAAGAGTTAAATTTGTATTAAATACACTATGAAAATATATTTTATGGTGGATCTGTTGATTTGGTGATGTAGATGTTCATATTTTTCGTTTATAAACTTGGTCAAACTTAGAAGGCATTGACTTTTGACTAAATGCATAAGCCTTCTATTTTCGAAACAAAGAAGTAGCAAGGTAGAACATCAGCCCATAGAGCAACTATTACACATTTTAGTACATAGTCCACAGGTCTGGGCATTAATTGAACTTTAAGGGACCACAGCTTCGCTTATTTATTTCTAACTTGTGAAATCCTATTTCTGTTTCATGCAAGAAGATCCGAACAGCGACAATGGTACCTGGCATCTGTGAGCACCTTGCTCTATTCTCTAAGATCCTGATCGACCCACCCCTGGCCAAAAAGAAACAAAGGTAACAGTTGAGGTAATTAGGATTCACGGTGAACAGTGCAGAACAAAAAAGTGAAGAGTACTGACCGTTTGATTATCAATCGTCAAAGCATTTGATTTCATGTCTTTATCATCCAACTTCATTTCCAGCTCAAGGTTGTCCTTCTGTTCATGAGGTTGCTCCTGTTTAATCTGGATGTCAGTTCTGTTTTATTATTACTAAACAAGGGAAAGACTGTCTGCAGATCAATTATAACGACGGAAGCTAAACAAGGCAATGGGCAGTTGAAATCACAAGAAAGGATCAGCTGCATCCATAAACATACCAAGAAACAGAACTACCATTCAACTTCTATAATCAGCAGGTAATCACATAACCACAGGGCAATGCAACATCACAAAGATACAGAATTCTTCTACAAAGTTTAACCCTCACCAAAATAACAAAGAACTAGTCACTTGAAGAATAGCAATATAACTTAAGCAAAGCAAGTTCCCTCTATAGACCAACCCTTCTGGTCCACCCAGCTACACTTTTGAAAATCCTATCTAAAATGGAACATGGAGTCTTTGTTTCCCTAGTTGGCAATACTAGTCTACATCTACTCACCTGAGGTGTCCAAAGAATTTAACCGCTCGCAGTGCTCACTTTGGGCATTTGTCAGGCTTAAGTTGGACTAATAAATAATGCTAGGTAGCAAGTACTGAGGAGTTCTGCACAAGAAACAGCGAGAGTTAACACTACAGGAATCGGCTCGTATGCCGAGGGCTTCCGGCCGTCGGCGTATAGGGATATGCCCTCGGCGTACAATACGCCGAGGGCTGCCGTCGGCGTAGCTCGTCGACGTAGACCTCCCTCGGCGGAGACGCTATGGCCGTCGGCGTATATGACCAATACCGACGGCGGACCGCGGCCCTCGACGTATAGGCCCTCGGCACAGCTCGGTGGACGGAAGGTGAAGGGCAAACAGCGTCGTCGCTATGCCGACGGCAATGCCCTCGACGTACGTGGACACGTGGAAGCACCCGATGCCGTTCCTCGCCAGGAGTACGCCGACGACAATGCCCTCGGCATAGGGCACGAGTATGCCGATGGCTTAGCCCTCGGCATAGCACTTACCATGGGCCATATGGCCATCGATACGCCGACGGCAATGCCCTCGGCGTATAGTGTGCCAGATTTTTTTTATTTTGCAGATTTGCTGGTTTTACAGCTGCAAATGCACATAAATATATATAAATTCATAGATGCCATACACAGAAATCCATTGCAAGTGTCATACACAAAAATATATAAATTCATAGATGGCATACATAGATGATCAAGTAGCAACACGACACACAAGTGAAACACTCAAGTAGCAACACACAAGTACCAACACACAAGTATCGACATGCAAGTAGCGACACACATAGTATCTCGAGGCGAAAAGCCCTACAACTCTGGAGATGGGGTCGGGGTCCCGAGATCTCCCCTGGTAAAAATAGGCAATGGATGATTTCCGAAATGCCTAGTAGGAGCTGCAGAAGAACCGCCAGGAGAAGTACCAGTAGGAGAAGTACCGCGAGAAGCACCAAGAGAACGGCCAGGAGAAGGACCACCGGGATGGACCGATGTCATCTGACGCCCACCCCGCGAGGCAAAGGAAGATGCCGTTCCCTAGATGTTAGCAACTTGCGAGGCAAAGGAAAGCGGCAACCATTGGTTTGGCAAAGAACTTACCGCCGTCGATGCGTAGTATGTCCTAGCGAAACTGTCCCTCGATGGCATCAATGGCGCGGGCCCCGGTATGGGAGGCTGCTCCCCTACATCCAAACTCGCTCCAGATCGCATAGCCATCATCGACGCCTGCAAGATAGTTTAGATGTCAGGTATTGCAGAAATGCCCTAATCAAACTAGGCGAAGTGGGACTTGTCATCTTTTTCAAAAAGAAAGGTTCAGACTTACATGTAGATATGCCATGTAGGCCGTAGTCGTCTCCTGGTGCAGCCGAAAGGCCTCCTGATATTGCTCATGAGCCGCATCGAAGGCCGCCTCAAAAGCAGTCTACCATTTCACAAACAATGAATATCATCAGCACTTAGCCATGCAGGAACGAAAGTCGCAAAGAGGATGAAAATGAGGCAAACTTACATCATATTTGGGTCGACGAGGCTGGTCACGAGGCGGGATAGGGGCGCTGTCAGGGGTGAGGACCGCCTTGAGACGCGTGAAGCTCGTGGTGAGGGAATGCTTGAACTTTGTATTAAGCACCTTGAGACGGCCATGCTGCAACCCGTGCCCCGACAGGACCAGCGACTCCTCGTCGGTCTCCGCGCGTCTAGGGTCATCCACCTCCGGGTGACGAGACTGCACCATCTGGCAGTAGTCCTCTATGTGCTCCCCGGCGTTGCCGTAGTACTGGGGGGCGGCGTCTAGAGGCGCCGAGGCATCGGGCCTCTTCCTCCGCATCATGTCATATACCATAACGTCGTGAATCTCCTCCTCGGGCGGTGCCTCGGCCACCTGCATCGCGAACAGAAATGTTATGCGTATAAAGTAGGAACATGACGGGAAAATAAATGCAGATCATTCCATGAAATAGGCTCCGATAGACCCGTAGCGGGAGTTTCCACATACAGATCCTAGATTTCAGCTAGTGTTAATAACCCATGTCTATGAAGAAGGCCATGCCCGGGACCTATATATATTGCATGTACCAACCTTGGGTCACACCTATGCACATATGTTAGCGACACATGCATGCTCCGGTGTTCTTTATCCGGTGAAACCCTAGACCAGGGGGGGTTCGAAGATCTACCCCTATAGCTTTCTCCGTACGAGGCCTCACCGATGGATCTTTTGCTTTATTTTGATTTGTTTAGGACATATATACATGCAAACTAAGAGAAGGCTACACTTTGCTACCCCCTTACGATGCACGTCTAGGGGGGTAGATGACGCGGGACACACAAGCTAGGGTTTCGGTGGAAGGGGACTTCCGGTGCCTCGGGGACCCTAGGGAAGATGCATGTGGCCCTAGCACATTGTTTTGGCATAGGGCTATGACCTAACCAAACACAAATAGGGAGAAATGTCCACCGGGTTACCCCCCATCCGGATAATATCTAGGGGGGGGGGGGGGGTAGACGATACGGGGCGCGCGGGGCAGGGTTTTGAAGCTACCGCACTCCGGCGTAGGAAAATCATGGAATCTTTGAACAACTTCAAAATATGTGAGACATAAAATTCAAACATATGCATACGATAACACTAACACAATTTGTCGACGTGTGGCTGTGGGAGACAAGATTCGCAACGTCATTTCATGCGAACATGTGGAGACTGTTATTTGAAGGGTACGGATTTGTCCAACTGATAAAAAAATATAACCATATTTAAATTATTGATATTATTAAATAAATATGTATAAATACAATATATGACCGTAATTAAATAAAATATAATACAGGGTATACGCCGACGGCCGGCAGTACGCCGAGGGTGGCTGTCGGCGTATACAGGCGTATACAGGGCATACGCTGACGGCCGGCTGTACGCCGAGGGTGGCCGTCGGCATATAAGTAACGCCGTGACGGCGCCCGGTAGGCCTGAACTTCCGGGACACGTGTCCACCCACTACGCCAATGGCCGGCAGTACGCCGAGGGTAGCCGTCGGCGTATGGGCTCCTACGCTGAGGGCAACTCTACGCCGATGACAACTTTGGCGGGGTGTCCTGGAGGCCCCCTATGCCAACGACACCGAAATTTGGCCGTCGGCGTAGGCGTTGGCCGTCGGCATCTCTGCCCATTCCTGTAGTGTAAACAGTATTACCTGTGATAAATATCTGTCAGAAGTATCAGCCCTGATCTTTTGGCTGTTACTCATGTTCCTCTTATTTCCAAAATCCATAATCACAGATGGTTTGTTTTTCCTGGGTAGAGTAGAGCATGAAAATGGTATTCACCAATTCACTACTGATGTCACTGAGAAAGAACATGAATTGCCTAAACAAAAACATGTCTATGCAATGAAAGCCAAACAAGAAAATGATGAATATCATACCCTCTAGAACTCGACAGTATGTACTTCATGACATCAATGGTGCTGAC
>QXEO01001919.1:0-10334 GCA_007115705.1 Dactylis glomerata | reverse complement strand
AATCAGTTATGAATAGTGTGACCATAGCTGTTTAATAATGAAAGATTTCTAGAAAATTATTTAAGCCATCAAAAATCATGAAAATTAAAATGTAAACTTACTAATGACCCCTCTTACTGTTAGTCAACACTAATCTACCCCAAACCCTATTAGTGGGATCAATTAGACCCTAACCCAATCCTATTTTGTAGCATAAAATGATAGATCACTATTGCACACTTAGATTTAATTGCCCTCAATACCAATTCACTTAGTGGATCCATCCCACTTAAACTTGTCTTAGTAACCCTAAATCAATACCAATGCTGCACAAGTGAACCACCTATGCCACTTAGTAAAGACTCTAGCTTGCACACTTGAAGAAAAACTTAGAAGAAAGACTTACCATCCAACACCATAAAAATGCAACATGAATGCTTTGGTTAGCAAACAAAGATGTGTGCTTGGTGTGTTGTTAGCTTGGTGAAGTGATGGTGTGCTTTGTGTTTATTCGTTATTAGACGCTAGTGTTGCCGAGGAGGATATTGGAGGGGATTATTATTATCAAGAAGAAGAAGAAAACCCCGGACACTTTGCCAACCAAGGCAAGCCATCTTTTGATTCATACTCCCACTACCTAGTTTTTATACTGCATTCTACTTGTTTTAAGTAAATTGCATGATTGAATTGCTAGAGTAGCATGATAGGAGTGTATTGATGTCTTGATTGTCAAGAGCATCAAGCTGAGTTTATCCAACCCTATTTAGTAGTACTATCCCTCAATGTAGTTGCTTAGTCGCTAATAAAAGTTGATGCTATCTCTGGAGGAACCCCATTTGAAAGGTGGTGACATAAACTTGAAACTTGAATGGGAGATTGCTCCTACATGATGGTTATAAAAGAAATTAATCTTGACTAAGAACTATGAAATATATTTCTCAAATGACAACGAGTGATGTACTATGGGAGCCAATTATACCGTACGACCACATTACCCCTATATGGGAAGGGGCTTAATCCGTAGCTTGTTTATCTTAGTATGGGAGGCCTTGTATCAAATCTTCATGGAAGGACACCGTGAGCGGTTACTTCTGGACCAAGTGGATTCCACTAACCCGGCCTCTGGGATGGGCAGAACTAGAGGCGCCGGAGCGGGGTTCCGTATCCCGGGCTCTAGGGAAGGATCCTATACTAGGATGAGCAAGTGAAAGGTTTTGTTGGATTATCTGAACCTCGCATACTTTGTGTATGTCGAACCGTGGATTTCTCCCGGCAGATGTATCAAATCTTGTGGGTAAAGTGTACCCCTCTGCAAAGGTTTTGAAACTATTCGAATAGCCGCGTCCGCGGTCATGGACGGTTGGCGAGCTGTACTTGACTTTTGTCAGGACTAAAAGTGACAATGGTGACTTGGTGAATGACTTGACTTGAAATGTTGTTGACACACTTGAAGCCCTCTTGAGATGGAACTTAGAGAACTAAATCTCTTTCCTATAAATGAACATTCTTGGGAAATAAAACTAGCTTTTGCAAAACAACTTAGTGCTTAGTCCACCATACCAACCTTGCATTTCTACTTCATCATTTCAATTATAAGATGGTTTGCGAGTGCATCCAATGTACTCACGGCTGTGTCCCTGGCTATCAACTTGGCCAGACTATGGGGAGGAATACCAGGAGGATGGGTATGAAGAAGAGTACCAGAACTAAGCTCGTCTCCGTGAGTCGCCATTGCCTGTAGGGAGAAGGCATGGGCCGAAGACGTTATTTCCGCTGCTATTTTGTGTTGTAATATGACTTGGTCTATATGGCCATTGTATTTGAATCTTCGTATTGTAATGTCTATGGAACTGAGTACCAACTACGTTATGTATATCGCAACAATGGTTCTGGGATTGCGGTGGAATACATAACGGGCACTTCGAATTTGTATCAAATTTGGGGTCGTCACAAGTTGGTATCAGAGCCTAGGCTGACCATAGGAGACCTTAGTTAGAATGGGCATTAAATGAACACTTGATAAAAGCAAAGATATAAGTAATGGTTGCAAAAATTGCTTAGTCTTTCCTATCTATTTGCAAAGTTTTATACATACTAAAGTTTTTGCCTACTTAAAATTTTGCACACTTGAGTTGATCACTAACTTGAACTAATCTAAAATTTTGTAGATGGCCCCGGTATTCACTGAGCAGTACCAGTTGGGCCATGGTGGCAGCCTTTGTTTCGAGCGCGACCTCACCACCTTGACCTTGTTCTTGGATCGTTTGTATCCGGAGTTCAAGGGAGCCGTGCTCAATGAGCACCCAGACGGAGAGCTACGGTGGCTCATCCGAGCTAGTTGCCGTGGCAAGAAGGGAAACTTGAGTGCTCCAAGGATCAAGTTTGAGCTTGTGGAGAACACTTGGGCCGATGGTTTGGTCCGAGCGATGCAGGAGATGCACACCCGCTTGTGCGGACTGCATGTTGAGGAGGTCCAGGGAGGACGCTTCAGGGACTTTGCTCGGCGTGATGCGGATGGACGTCCCGCAAACATGCCTGGGCAGAATGAGCCGAGTACCTACATCGATCACATGGACTTCTTGCTGTACTCCACTCAGCAGGAGGCCGATCGTGCACGTACCAAGGCCAACCTTGAGCACTTCGCCCTGGTGGAGGCAAGGAGCACTATCAGGATACTTGCGAAGGAGCGCAAGAGCCTTCGTCGCCAGCGCGATGAGAAGGAACAGGACCTTGAGGAGTTGAAGGCCAATGTGGCGGAGTTGACGGAGTACATTGAGAGTCTGGAGGATCACCTTGGTGAGGAGGAAGGCATTGATCTCCGCAAGGAGGATAATGCCCTCATTAGTGATGAGGATGACTTCATGGAGGACCTTGATGATCCGGAAGATGGTGGACACAATGGATTCATTGTGAGTGACGAGGAGGAAGACCCCGAGGAGCCCGCTGTTTAGACTCGAGATCCACGTGTGATCTAGTTATGAGTTCCACTTTATTTTCACTTCGTGTAGGTGTGAGTTGTATCCCCCTCTCTAGTAGACGAGTCGCAATGGTTTAATGTAAACCATTTGTAATGTGTGAACTCGTATGTATGATATGTTTGTTGAGTGTTGAATGAAATATGAATTTGGCTCTTAAGGCCTTAGTAAGACAAAAATTGCATCATCCATGTTACCTTTAAATCTTAGCAAATTAGCTTTTCCCTCTTGTCTTACACACCTTATCTTCAGATGCCGCGAGCACCCCCACCCCCGAACCCGGAAATGGCCGAATTGCTAAGGTTGATCATGGAAGACCGAGAAGCAGCCCGAGCTGAACGCCAAGCCAACTTGGCCACTCTTCAGCAGTTAACCCAGATGGCAATGAACCACAACAATGGCAATGGCAATGGTGAAGGAGAAAACCATGGCAATGGAGAGCACCGATCCAAGTTGAGGAGTTTCCAGAACACCAACCCTCCTATATTCACCAAGTCCGAAGAGCCCTTAGATGCCGATGACTGGCTTCGTACCATGGAGAACAATTTGGCCGTCGCCGAAGTTGGCGAAAATGAGAAGGTCTTGTACACCACCCACTATCTTGCTGGAGCAGCAAGAGCTTGGTGGGATAGCACCCGTGCAATGCAAGCCCCAGGGTATGTGATGCCTTGGGAGGAGTTCAAGAGCAAGTTTAGCAAAGCCCATGTCCCTATGGGATTGGTTAAAAGGATGAGAGATGAGTTCAGAAATCTGAAGCAAGGTTCCCTATCTGTGGTGGATTACCGTGACAAGTTCCTTACCTTGTCTAGGTATGCCCCAGATGACACCGACACCACTGAGAAGAAGAAAGAAAGGTTTTTGGATGGACTTCATGATGAGATGCAATGTGTCTTGGTCAGTATTCACTTTGCCGACCTGGAGTCATTGGTTGACTCTGCCATTCAGATGGAAGGCAAACTCAAGCAAGCTACCGAGAACCGCAAGCGTCGTATGATGTATCAAGGCAACTCGAGCAACTCGCAGAAGCCAAGGGGAAATGCACCTATGGGTTTCGCCCCTAGACCAATGAGGCCGTCTGCACCTGCTCCACGTCCCAACTATCCTAACCGTCCACCCGGCAATAACTTCAACCGTGCACCTCCAAGACCAAGTGGCAACAACTTCAACACCAATACTCCAAGGCCAAATGGCGCCCCTGTGTTACCCAAGCCTGGTGACAAGTCTGGTGTTACCTGTTATGAGTGCGGACTTAAAGGGCACTACTCTGAAGGGTTTCGTAGCATAGTAAACAAAAATTTCCTACGCAACGAACAAGAAAGCCAAGATCTAATCTAGGAGATGTAATCAACGAGAGAGGTAGATGAGATCTTCATACCCTTGAAGATTCGCACAGCGGAAACGTTCAAGAGAACGTGGTTGACGTAGTCGTACTCGCCTTCTCCTCCTCGCGATCCGATCCGATCCTACGCCGCAAGTGGCGGCGCCTCCGAGAGTTGCACACGTACAGCGCACCGACGACTCCGCCTTCCCGGTCCAGCGAGATATGGTGGAGTGGTAGTTGGGATCGACAACACGACGGCGTGGTGTCTATGGTGGAGAGTATACACCGACAGGGCTTCGCCCGTTTGCGTGGTGGAGAAAGAACGGAAAAAGGAGGCTACAAAAAGCGGGCAGCGGCTTTGCAGAGAACTAGTTCGGTCTATCAAACCGGCCGCGCGCCCTGTCCTTTTATTAGCGCGCACTAGCAGCCTCTGGCCGGATCCGATCCGTAGCAGCATCCGGGTTGGACTCTGATCCTGTGCGTACGCGAGCAGGACTTGGCACGTGGAGCAGCCGGACCAGCCGTGCACGCAGCAGGTCGTCCCCGGCTGGCTGCGGTCAGCGTGCGAGCGCGCCTCGTTATCGCATGCTGCTCGAGCGGCAGGTGCGCGCGCCAGGCACGTGCATGTGCCATGCATGCATGCAGGTAACGTGCTTCCCTTTTTTTTTTCTTTTTTTTATTTCTTCTAAATAAATAGTATTAGTTAATATTTATTAATTCATATAATTAATAAATACTAACATTTTCCACCCGGAACAAATTCTGAAACTTTCCGAAACAATTTCACATACATCCCTGAGACTACCCTAGCGTTGATTTGCGTTAAGTGTGTGACCCTACGGGTTCGAGAATACGCGGACATGATCTCTATCAATAATCAATAGCGGGATCTGGAAATCCATATTGACTCCCACGCACTCAGCGATGATCATATCGGATGAACCACGATGTCAGGATTCAAGTAATCCCGTATTTGTATTCCCTTCGTCTCACGATATTTTACTCGCCCGAGATTCGATCGTCGGTATCGGCATACCTAGTTCAATCTCGTTCACAGCAAGTACTTTACTCGTTTCGTAATCCGATATCACTTTGTGATTAACTCTTTAACCATGTGCTTGCAAGCGGTGTTGATATCGATTACCGAGTGGGCCCGAAGTATATCTCTCCGACTCGGGAGGGACAAATTCCATCTCGATACATACAACCCAACAAGTACTTTCCGATCACCTGAGAAACACCTTTATAATCACCCTCACATAGGATGACGTTTGATGACCTCAAAGCTTTCTTCCGATACTAGGGAGTTGTATTATCTTATGGTCTAAGGAATACAATACTTGACATAGGAAAAGCTTCGCAAAGATGAACACGATGACACGATCTAATTGCTCTGCTTTATTTGGGTCTGTCCATCACACCATTCTCCTAATGATGTGATCTCATTATTAATTGACAACTCATGTCTATGGTTTAGGAAACCTTAACCATCATTAATCAATGAGCTAGTCCATAGAGGCGTACTAGGGACACGGTGTTGTTCATAAACCACACAAGTATTAAAGTTTCCGCTTAATACAATTCTAGCATGGAATATAAACATTATCATGAACAAGAATTATAATAATAACATCTTTATTATTGCCTCTAGGGCATAATTCCAACAGTCTCCCACTTGCACTAGAGTCAATAATCTAGTTTACATCTGGCAACAATCTAACACCCATGGCATTAAGGTGCTGATCATGTTTTGCTCGTGGAAGAGGTTTAGTCAACGGATCTGCGACATTCAGATCCGTATGTACTTTGCTAATCTTCAGATCTCCATCTGCTATATAATCTCGAATTATATGGAAACGGCGGTTGACGTGCTTGGTTTTTGGATGATATCTTGGTTCCTTAGCCAGTGCTATGGCGCCAGTGTTGTCGCACAATATCTCCAGTGGGTCCAAGGCATTTGGAACCACACCAAGCTCAGTGATGAAGTTTCTGATCCAAACTCCTTCACTTGATGCTTCTGAAGCAGCCATGTATTCCGCTTCTGTTGTAGATCCCGCGATCACGCTTTGCTTGCAGCTTCTCCAGCTCACAGCTCCACCATTCAAAATATAAACGTATCCTGTCTGAGATTTAGAATCATCCGGGTCGGTGTCGAAGCTAGCGTCAACGTAACCTTTTACGACGAGCTCCTCGTCACCTCCATAGACCAAGAACATTTCTTTAGTCCTATTTAAATACTTTAGGATGTTCTTTATGGCTGTCCAGTGTTCCACTCCTGGATCACTTTGGTATCTGCTCGTCAAACTAAGAGCATTGGACACATCCGGTCTAGTACACAGCATGGCATACATGATAGAACCTATGGCCGAGGCATAAGGCACTTTGCTCATAGTTTCTCTATCTTTTACCGTAGCTGGACACTGAGCCTTGCTCAATATCTTACCTGACAACATGGGCAATGAACCTTTCTTTGCTTTATCCATTCTGAACCTCTTCAGAACTTTGTCCAGATATGTACTTTGGCTTAAAGCTATTAGGCGTCTTTCTCTATCTCTATAGATTTTGATGCCTAATATATAAGCAGCTTCCCCTAGGTCTTTCATTGAAAAACATTTATTCAAATAACTCTTCACATCGTTAAGCATATCAATGTCATTTCCAATAATCAATATGTCATCCACATATAGTACTAAAAATGTCACCGAGCTCCCACTCACTTTCTTGTAGATACAAGCTTCGTAGCAATTTGGAACAAATCCAAAACTCTTGATCACTTGATCAAAACGAAGGTTCCAACTCCGAGATGCTTGCTTCAGTCCATAAATGGAACGCTGAAGTTTGCACACCTTATTAGCATCCTTAGGATCGACAAAACCTTCGGGCTGCATCATATACAACTCTTCATCAATGTTGCCATTGAGGAACGCAGTCTTGACATCCATCTGCCATATTTCATAATCATGAAACGCAGCAATTGCTAATAAAATCCGAATGGACTTAAACATCGCTACGGGAGAGAAAGTCTCATCGTAGTCAACACCTTGAACTTGCCGAAAACCTTTTGCGACAAGCCGAGCTTTATAGACAGTAACATTACCATCCGCGTCCGTTTTCTTCTTGAAAATCCATTTGCACTCAACGGCCTTACGGTCGCTAGGAGGATCCACCAAAGTCCACACTCGGTTTTCGCTCATGGATCCCAATTCGGATTTCATGGCCTCTAGCCATTTCTCAGAGTCTGGGCTCATCATTGCTTCCTTATAGTTCGCAGGTTCGCTGTTGTCTAACAACAAGACGGTTAAGACAGGGTTGCCGTACCATTCAGGAGTGGCACGTGACCTTGTCGACCTGCGAAGTTCAGTAGTAGCATCGTTTGAAGTTTCATGATCTTTATCATTAGCTTCCTCTCTTGTTGATGCAGGCGGCGCCGGAACAATTTCTGGTGCTGCGCTACTCTCCAACTCGAGAGAAGGTTCAATAACCTCGTCTAGCTCTACCTTTCTCCCACTCACTTCTTTCGAGAGAAACTCCTTCTCAAGAAAGGATCCGTTCTTTGCAACAAACACTTTGCCTTCGGATCTGTGGTAGAAGGTATACCCAATCGTTTCCTTAGGGTATCCTATGAAGACGCATTTCTCCGCTTTGGGTTCGAGCTTGTCCGGCATCAACTTCTTGACGTAAGCTTCGCATCCCCAAACTTTAAGAAACGACACTTAGGTTTAGCACCAAACCAAAGTTCATACGGTGTCGTCTCAACGGATTTAGATGGTGCCCTATTTAAAGTGAATGCAGCGGTTTCTAATGCATAACCCGAAAATGATAACGGCAAATCTGTAAGAGACATCATTGATCGCACCATATCTAATAGAGTTCGATTCCGGCGTTCAGACACACCATTGCGCTGTGGTGTTCCGGGTGGCGTGAGTTGCGAAACGATTCCGCTTGCTTTAAGATGCGTGAGAAAATCATAACTCAAATACTCACCTCCACGATCGGATCGTAGAAATTTAATTTTCCTGTTACGATGGTTTTCCACTTCGTTCTGAAATTCTTTGAACTTTTCAAACGTTCAGATTTATGTTTCATTAAATAGATATACCCATATCTACTTAAGTCATCAGTAAAAGTGAGAAAATAGCGATATCCACCGCGCGTCGAAATACTCATTGGTCCGCACACATCGGTATGTATGATTTCCAATAAGTCCGTTGCTCGCTCCATTATTCCGGAGAACGGGGTTTTGATCATCTTGCCCATGAGGCATGGTTCGCACGTGTCAAATGATTCAAAATCAAGAGACTCCAAAAGTCCATCAGAATGGAGTTTCTTCATGCGTTTTACACCAATATGACCTAGACGGCAGTGCCACAAATAAGTTGGATTATCACTATCTACTTTGCATCTTTTAGCCCCAATGTTATGGAGTGTGTTTCATTGCTTTCGAGATTCAGAAGAAATAACCATTCACAACAGGTGCATGACCATAAAAGATGTTATTCATATAAATAGAACAACCATTATTCTCAGATTTAAATGAATAACCGTCTTGCAATAAACATGATCCAGATATAATGTTCATGCTCAACGCAGGCACATAATAACACTTATTAAGGTTTAAAACTAATCCCGAAGGTAAAACTAAGGAGAGCGTGCCGACGGCCATCACATCAACTTTGATCCATTGCCAACGCGCATCGTCACCTCATCTCTTGCTAGCCGCCGTCTATTCCGTAGCTCCTGTTTCGAGTTACAAATATTAGCAACTGAACCAGTATCATATACCCAGGCACTACAACGAGCGCTAGTAAGGTAGACATCAATAACATGTATATCAAATATACCTTTGATGGTGCCAGCCTTCTTGTCCGCTAAGTACTTCGGACAGTTGCGCTTCCAGTGACCCTTGACCTTGCAATAGAGCACTCAGTGTCCGGCTTAGTCCAGACTTGAGCTTCTTCTCAGCAGGGGCAACGTGCTTGCCTTTGCCTTTCTTGAAAGATCCCTTTGCACCTTTAGCTTTCTAAGCTAGTGGTCCTTGTGACCATCAACACATGATTGTCTTTCTTGATATCCACCTCCGCAGCTTTCAGCTTAGCGAAGAGCTCAGTGATCGTATCAGTGGAACCAATTTGATTATGAGTAACTACAAAACCTTTGTAGCTAGGAGGGAGTGATTGCAGAACTCTGTCAATCTTGAGCTCCTCTGGAATCTTGCAGTCCAGTTGCTCAAGGCGTTGAGTGTAGCCCGACATCTTAATGGCGTGCTCACTAACGGAACTCCCTTCCTCCATCTTGCAGTTAAAGAACTTCTCAGAGATCTCATATCTCTCAGAACGGGCTTGAGTCTGAAACATGGTTTCAGTTCCTCAAGTATCTCATAAGGCCCGCGGTACTTCTCAAAACGATTTTGAAGTTCCGGTTCCATAGAAAACAGCATGGTACTCATAATCACTCACAATCATCTCTACGAGCATTGAAGTCAGCAAGTTTCTTCAGTTTTCGCAGTTGCAGCAGGGGTGTCACCTAGCGCTTTGTCAAGTACATAGGCTTTTTGTCCGCCAGCGAGTATGATTCTCAGATTGCGGAACCAGTTGGGTGAAGTTAGACCCATTGTTCTTAAGCTTTTCTTTCTCAGCAAACACGTTGAAGTTGAAGTTGGACTTAGCCATTTGATCTACAACATTGCAAGTACAATTTTTAGACTATGTTCATGATAACTAGTTCAACTTAATCAAATTACTAGATGAACTCCCACTAAATTCAACATCCTCAAGTTGTTAGTGAACACGATCCAAATTCACCACACCTAATCCGATCTTCACGAGAAGAGATGTGGTTTCAATGGTGGACAACTCAGTGTCGATCATATCATTCATATGACTCATGTTTAACCTTTCGGTTCGTGTGTTCCGAGGCCATGTCTGTACATGCTAGGCTCGTCAAGTCAAACCCAGTATTTCGCGTGTGCAAAACTGGCTTGCACCGTTGTATGTGAACGTAGAGTTTATAGCACCCGATCATCACGAGGTGCTTGAAAACGACGAACTTTCGCAACGGCG